>JAUMHN010243264.1:0-19953 GCA_032360265.1 Heliamphora ciliata | reverse complement strand
ATTTCTCAAACCAGTACAATATACATGTACATAGATCCATCCATCACTAGGAGATCAAAACAAAATATTTTCAAAATGTTTTCTCCAAATGTAATTATACAACGCCTGTATAAGCAAGTGATCCAATCTATGAAACCTGGAGATCAAACCAAAACATGTAAAAACATACACATTTTATGAAAAAGTTTTAGAAAGTGAGACTCAACCCCAAGGGTTAGCTTCAAACCTACAATAAAACGTGTTTCTCTCAAACACCGAACCTTTTCTTCCAAAGGAACCCATTCACATTCCCAGAAACCACAAAAAAACCACCAAAACACCAACTCAGCACATCAGTCGACTGGCCCCTCCCACCAGTCGATTGAAAAGCCTCTAGAAAAGGCAAAATTTTCAAACAGAGTCTCGTCAGTTGACTGACCTAGAGGTCCAGTCGACTGATCTCTTTCCAGCCATGATCCAGTCGACTGGAATGATGATCCAGTCGACTGATCTCCCTCGTAAAACATTTTTGTGCTACGATTTTTGGGTTTTCAAGCCTCCAATCAAACCTCAAACTCTTGTTTTTGATATCCACAAACATACCCTAGCTTAGGACTATCACAAAACCTCAAAAGAAACATCCAACACCCGATTTCATCTAACCGAAACACCGGAAAAGAGTTTTAAAACCAAAACCCTAACTTTGAAACAAAGATGATTTTCATGCGATTTACACGGTGAAAACACATAAGATTACATATATAACCCTTATACAATAGTAGAATCTGAGATCCTATCTCATTGGGTCAAAATCTGATGCCTCGATCTACGTGCAAATTTGAGTTTTGTCGAAATCAAAATCCGTCCAGATGGATGCGTAGACCACGATGCCAATATCAAGGATCTACTATTGGATCGTTGAAAACCGAGCCCCGGGCCCCCGAGAAGTTAGAGAAAAAATGGAGGAAACTTAGGAGTTAAGTTTTGAAAATATCTAACTCCAGATATTTATAGGCCTCCAAAATATCTTTTTTTTTTGAATTTTTGAAATTCACACAAAAACTTCCTACAACCCCGGGAAGCAACCCTGCATGCTCAGTTTAACCAAAACAGGCATCGAAACACATATATGCATATTAAAGCAAAAATGCTAAAGCGTGACTAAAAACACGAAATATGCATATAAATCAAAAAGAAACAGTATAGGGTCTCACACATAACACATAAGGGCCCAACCAGAATAGGTATGGATAAAATCATTGAATTTTGACCATGTAGTCCCACATTCTTCCAAGTTCCGTAGCGTTTCCATTGTACTTCCATGTACCACACTCCTGCGATTCTCATGCGAGCCTTATCAGTGATGGCGATAGGAACCTTCGTGTAGGTCTCAGTTAGAGATGTTGTATGAGCTCCTACTTGGCAGTTCTTGCTGTTGGTTATTGATCTTCAAAACACGTTAAGCGCGGACGCTGGCTGACATTCTATGACTTAACTCCAGGTAGAGATCTACTTCGCGACTCGTTGATGTGCCAGGTGGTTCTTTTAAGGATGTGAACGACCCGAGTATCTCGTGATAGTGCTAAACTCTAATAAATTTCTCTTCAATCTTGGTCTTTGGGGAGGTTACCTGCACGGCGAGTGGTCAAACGTTTAGCCGAGGATTTCGAATGATGTACTAGATTGCATGATACGTGGCTGGGGGTTAGAATGGCTTAGGGAAGGTGAACAAATCCTTTATCGAGATCCAATGGAGAATTCCTAAATGGTTCAGAAGATAGGTCGGTTGAGGTGAAACAAGAGATGTTAAGTAGTAGGCAGCCAAATTAGATAATTGCCCTGAAGTTACGTCGGCCTAACGTACTTCAATTGAAGCATCCAAGTTTACTTCCTTGGTAAAGATTTCAAGAGTGCACAAAAGAATTCACAAGATCACTACAATAGATTACAATTTCATAATCGAGGGAAGATGAATGATGGAAAAGATTTTATCAATGTTGAATGTTTGGAATGGGTAATTAATAAAGAATTGATATCGAGTTCTATGAAAGAAGAGTTAGTTTAAAGAGGTTGGCTTGAGTCAGAGGAGAATCAAATGCAAATACCGGTCATCATTGAGGCAGGTAAACTTGAGGACAAAGGTATTTCCTATGATTAAATTTATGATAGGATTATCAAAAAGACTTATGTCTATAAGGGTTACTGACGAATGACACCTGATGGTACCGTTGAGGACTGAGGATATAAGAAGGAAGGATATGCAATGAACTTCAATCAGGTATAAAAGTTGATATAAGGGTTTAGCGTAAATGAGAAAAGAGGGTGAAGTTATGAGATTCTAACGGTGGCTCTCGAGGTGATATCTAAAACTTTTCCTAGTGCGTACTCCCGTCTACCCCCCTTAAAATAAAATAACTTGTTGTATGAATCTCTGATCTTGAATCTTGATGCTCTTACTCGTCCTTCGCATGTAGATTCCTTGCAGCATCTGATCCCGGTGATGTCCTAACCCGACTCACTATAAGACTTAGACGCAGTAGATTTTAGTTCTTATAATGTATAAATGATAATTATAATTAATACAACGAACCCTACAGTGCTTCTACGCAATAGAATGTATGGTTTCCCACATCCCAAGGCCTGAAGGTTTACTAAACCTAGGCTCTGATACCAACTATGACATCCCGTTCTCCGGGCACGTCGGGACATACATAAGTATAGATAAGGGGAATATTCTAACCATTCATTCATATTTAGATATCATAAATACTACATCATTAAGAGTTTTGAACTGTTTATAAATACATAACGTTTACAGTTTCACTAGAAAATTTAACAAAAATTACAATACGCTCGCGAAAACTAAACAAAATGAACAAATGGTAAAAACTCAATTTTCAACTAGCATCGTCGGGGTCCGCTAGCTCTTGCCACTCACTTCATTCTTCAATTTCGTCTTCTTCTTCGGGGGGCGACTTTCTCAAAAAACTCATCACACTCACTTGTGGCACGAATGCCATGAGCCAAAGCCCATAAGCAAATTTCCTAAATCGTCTAACAAACGAACAAAAAATATTCTACAATATATATCGTATAATATCCAATACAATTTAAGGCCAGAAAGATAAACAATTTAACATTTACAACATGGCAAGCATATATAAGAACAATTATGCCAGTGCATGATGCAAATGAATGCGATGCAAGTGCCCAACTTGATTTGTATCCAAAAATAAAAACAAGAGTTCCACTTTAAGACTTATTTCTATTACTTGTATGGACTTATTATCATTATTGCCGCCTTAGGGACTTATTGTTATCGCCGTGATGGGACTTGTTGTCATTGCCGCCTTAAGGATTTATTGTCAATGCCGTGATGGAACTTTATGTTATTGCCACCTCAGAGACTTATTGTCATTGTCATGATGGGATTTTATTTTATTGTTACCTCAGGGACTTATTGTCATTGCCGTGATGGGACTTTATGTTATTGCCACCACAGGAACTTATTGTTATTGCCGTGATGGGACTTTATAAGGTTACCCACATTAAAACTAGGATGCTCGCTTGGTATCAACCCAAAATTTAAATGACCAAAACTAGAGTTTTAGTGACGAACCCATGGTGCCTAACCCCTTTTTACAATAAGCAATCTCCAAATTCATTTTTAAAATTGGCAACCAGGGACGCTATAGATTCAAAACCACATGAAGAATGATTTTCATGTCACCCAACCCAATATGAAAGGTATGAAAGGGACTTCGATAACTCAAGATGAAACGTAGGAATGCTCATGATGTGCAATATGCTTCTCGTGTGTAATTAATTATAGCATGGAATATAAATATGATATGGCACATGGTACAACTTGCTAAAGTATCGAGTACAAGCATGTGAAGCAAAATTTATAATTCATGTGACATAGAATCGAACTATTGGCATGGGTTAATTTCTTCAAAATTATTATTTTCATACACCAATTATTTACAAAGTTCATATAAAGTCCATACGTTCAAGTTTCACAAAGTAGATGCCATTCGTACACTCAGCAAATTTTAGGTAAATGTTTAATTGCTAGTTTTAAAGTTGCGACAGTGTTTTGAAGTACTTAGACATGTATTTAATTTCTAAAATTTGAACACCAATTAGATAAAAATATTTTCTTCAACTTTCATTTTAACACTAAGGTCATATCCTAGGGCAAAGGGGTCATTCATTTTACTCAAGTGAAAATCGTTCAACATTTTATAGAGAAAAACACAGAATTTAGGCCTCTATTGGTCGTGGTTTTGGGGCATCAATTCAAGGGATATAGGTATGATTTTTGGTGAGGGTTTATTCTAAAGTGTCCCCTACAAGTTTGATGTTTTATGCTAGGGCAAGTTGTTTGCAAAAGATTTGAGATTTTGGTCAATTTATAAAAATGGTTCAATCAGCCTAAAAAGGGTCTACAGAATAGGTTTTTAACTTAGAATGCTCAAAATATTTGGGGTACCATCCGAGGGTATTTTGGCTGATTGTTACTCATATTTAGTTTAATATATTAGATAAATTTTTCACGTTTACCACTTTTGGATTTGGCTACTAAAAACTTAGGCTTTTGATCTCACAAAAATGTGTGACAGAGAGCTCTATTAGTCATTGAATCTCAACAGTGACTTTGGAAAGTATTATGACCTATTATGACTTCATATGTATGGCTCATTTTTGGTGGAAAGTATGATAAACATGTCCTCTACAAGTTTTATATTTTGACCCAAGCTCGGTTCTCACTTTAACTTAGGGTTTTTAGGTCTGCAACTCAGAGTGGTCAAGATCTGACACTCTTTGAAAAAAATGACATATCTGGAGTTCTACCAAACGAAATCACTTCAAAACAATTTGGTATGAAAGCGAACTCAAAAAACTAGGTTTGGACATAAAAATCACTTTAAGATCATTTTTCTACAATTAGTTATGTTGCTTTAAAGTTCGAGGCAGAATGTTGGTAAATCCATAATATTAGGTTACCTAGGGCTTTCGTAGCATAGCTCATGTTGTGTGTATTTTTGATGTGTTTTCTTTGCATGCATGTCTTGTACTCATACAAACCAAAACTCCAGAACATACTCAAGCCATAAAACTCAAAAATAAACACGTGAGCTATGCTACCAAACACATGCAAAACTTGATCATACATAAACAGTCCACTATTCACACCTACGACGCCTTTTTAAGTTATTCTTTGTTTCTTTTTTTTTATCATTGATTATAGAGATGGATTAAGGGATATTTCATGAGAGTATATCAGAAGATTTTTGGAGATTTACTTACTTATTTTGATGCTCAAAAAGTTGAAGAATGCTGGGTTTGGCTTTGTAGCTCACTCCTTGAACCTCCTAGCTTCTTCATTCCTTCTTCTCTCCTTTCTTCTTCTTTTCCTCTCAACACTTGGAGAACACTCAAGGCTCACAAAATCTAGTATTCTCTCTCTGGTATGGCCGAATATGAGGAGGAGAAAAGGGTGGTTTAAGCCTTGTATTTATAGGAAAAATGGGTAGTGGACTTAATAATGGTTTACAAGTTTATTTTTTTAATTTCTTAATTTATAATTGGTTGCATGAGAGGTGGGGAGAGTTTTAGAAAATTGAAATATGAATCTTTGCAAAAAAAGTCAGTGGAAATTTGGCTCGGGTGTGTTTGGGTGGTTTGAAGTGTTTTATTTTTCTTTAATTGCTTATTTTGTGGTGTTTTGGCACTACATTGTTCAAGAAAGTACATTTTAAATTAATTTGATGTATTTTTTTGGTCTAAAATAAATTATTTTAGTGTTATTATTATTATAGTTTATAAAAATATTGACATCAATTAATTGTTTAAATGTAGGCAATTAAGCTATTTTAAATTACTTTGACTAGATGTGATTTTTTGACTTATTTAAATGTGTAAGAAATTTAATAATAATTAGTTTGCCTTTGTTGGTCTATAATCTTATATTAATACATATATTACTTGTATAAAAAGTCTTGGGTTATAATAATATTTAATTTATACAAATTTTTCTCATTTTTTAGCTTAAAAATTATAAAAAGTCACTTTTTGGCCACAAACTCCAATGTTGCCGGCTACTAAAGGCATTTTTGTCATTTTTTGATGTTATTTTTTTATTACTTAATTGTATTTAAATATCTGATTTAGGATATCCATGTGTCAAATTTTAGATTTTTAAGACTTTTTGCTGTACTAGGGATAATATGGTCATTTTACCCTAATTATGAGAATTTTTTATTTTTAATCTAATATTTCATGTTATTTACTTGATTTAGGATGTCAGGAGTCTTCTCTGAGGATTAGGGTTTTACCTCTGAGCATTTGATCTCATTAGGTTTTTCGGATCGTATTAAGGTTTTCGGGCCGAGTTAGAGTTTTTGATCTTTTAGTGACCTAAGATCTTATCGGCTTACTGTCACTAATACTAGCGTCTGGGCTAGATCGCTACACGGGTCATTATAAACTGGGTTGTAACTGGGAGAGGGAGGGAAGGAGGGAGAGGATACCTTTAGAAGCTCAAATCTAAAAATAAAAGGTGAAGAAACTCATAAACTTCATGAAACCGCACTGCGAAGAGAGGTGGGATGGTCACCTTGGATGGTGAGCTAGCGAGTTCATGGATTTCATTAATAGGCTATAATAGTGAAAAGAGTATATCAAATGAAAAAGATGCAGCACCCGATGAAGAATACAATCGACGAAAAGAAATCTGATGCTCTAATATTACAATGAAGTGGTCGTTGTTTTAAAAGCCTGATGCTATAATATTAAAGAGAAATAAAAATCTGATGCTCTTTGTATTAAAAGTATGATGCTCTTTGAAATATGGTTATTATCTATACTATCTATCTATACTATTATTAAAAGTGAACACCCTTTCTGGTGTGAACTCAAAATTGAAACTCATTCGCCAATGTAGTTTTCAAAATTACCCAACAACAAATAACAGTTCTACGGTTTTTAAAATGTCAATTTCATAAACTGTAAGGTTAAATAAAGATGGAAAAATGTTATTTCTTCCTTATGATCAACAATCCGGCGCATTGCACATTAGTTATGCAATTTATTTAACTTCACCACACACTTTGGGAAAATATTGTACATTGATTCCAAAATCTATAAATATTAAAGCCCCGAGTATCATAACTAATCAAAAGCAGCAACAAAAGTATTCTTCAAAAACAATAAGCACAAACACAATCCATAACTACTCACAGTTTTCTTGGGCTCGTATATAACGATTGAGGAATTTAGGGGAAAACACAGAGAATAAAAGAGAGAGAAACCCACCAAGGTTGATTCGTTGCTTTTAATTTGTTAATTTTGATGCACAACAATGGGGGCGCGATTCATAGCACGACCAGACCTGAGAAGAGAGTTTGGGAAAAATCAATATTGTGTTCCGAAATAGAGTGATAAATTCCAAATCCCAATTTTTTGTTGCTGTGCTAAATTTTTTTGCTAATGTGCTAAAAATGGGATCCCAAATCCATTTATCTAGTGAAGAAACGCTTAGGTCATGAAAATGCGATGAATGAAAAGAAAAAAATGACAACAACCTAAGGGTCCAAAATATCACAATCACCTGATTAAACCCTCTCATATATATAATCAAATCACATTTCCATATCAAATTTTCCATATCAGGTTGTGTGTGTGTGTATGTGTGTGTGTGTGTGTGTGTGAGAGAGAGAGAGAGAGAGAGTACCAGGTCACCGCCTGAGAGATACTTCTCTTTCAAGCTAATCTTAACCACAGAAATCTTAACCAAAGATTTTAAGTTCAAATTTTTTATTTTAGAAGTGATTTTATAGAAATGAAGATCAATCAGAAGAATATTGGAATTAATAGAATATTGAAACTGATAGAATATAGAAAAATTGTAACTTACCATATTTGGATTCAAGCAACGTAGTTCAAATGAAACCCAAAAACGTAACAGGAATCGAAATCAAACAAATTGAACCGTGATTGAGAAGTGAGAATGAAAAACTGATAGGATCACTGAATTGATTTGTTCAATGGTGGTCAACAGTAGGAGAGAGAGAGAGAGGGAGGGATACCTTCAGGAGAGAGAGCAAGAGAAAGAGATATGGACTTTAGAGTATCAAACGAAGTCTTGACCTAAACTGAACATTCATTTTTTATGAACAATGAGTATATCGAACAGGTGAGAGAGTAAGAGAAAGAGAAAAAAAGAAAAAGAAAACAAGTTAGGGAAAAATACCTCTCGTTCGCGGTAGAGCGTTAGAGGAGAGAGAGCGGGTGGTTGGCGATGGGCGGTGTTCTGGTCGGGGATGATTGACGATGATCAGCGATGATCAACGATGATGATTATCTACAAAAAGAAAATAAAAACCAAAAAATGAGAGAGAGCAAGAGAACCGAAGAAAGAGATGGCAAAATACCTCCCATTCATGGCAGAGCGAGAGAGAGATAGAGAGAGCACAGGAAGATCGGCGGTGATCAGTGATGATTGATGATGATCGACGATGAATCGGCGGTGATCGACGATGATCTGCGATGATGGGAGGGAGGTCGGAAGTGACAGATGGGAGGGAGAGTGTGTGAGTGAAGTGAGAGAGGCGCTGCTTTCGAAATTGAATGGAACGTGTTTGGGTCAAGTTAAGAAAGGTGGTGGTTTTGAAATTGAATGGGACGTAACTGGGTGAAGTTAAGAACAAAGTTGATTTTCAACCGTTAGATCTCAATTTAGAGCAATTTGGATCGTTTGTTTGAAAATATATATAGTATATATTGAAAAACCAGCTGTGTTTTATTATATAGATTTGATTTTTTAATAAAATTAGTTTTTCATCTTATGAGAATCTTAATGAGCAATATATGCATTTCATTATTTTTTTAATGATTTGCATGGGTGTCTTTTCTTCTACATAGTAATTAAAATGATGTGTAGAGTTCGACTTATACACAAAAAATCAGATTATCAGTTCTTGTAGAATATAAGTTATGGTTCACAGTTTACACACCATTGGTACTGTAGTATCACAATATTTTAGTAGATTTGTCTTGATTATGGGAAACGATAATTATCTCGACAATTATTCTAATTCATTGTGCTACTAAATTTTTTGTGTATTGAATAGAACCAAGTTGGAGTAATTAATTTTATACTGATTTTATAAATTAATTTACACCTCATTATTATTATAATTGCTTATACTCTTAATCTCAAAATAATTATTATTTGCGTATATTTAATATTTGTTATTTTGATTTATTAGAGGGTGCGATCTTGTATGGCTCTATAATCCCGGTGAGTTGGATAGTGATATTTATTATATGGTGAATATTAATTATTGACGGAATTCACGTCTTGAAAAATCGAGATTGATGATACCTTCTAAAGAAAGCTTATAAGTTTTAATCGAGCCAAACACTGCACGTGCATTTTATAATCTGACAGTCAAATAAGTTAAGCGGAATGACTTAAGAAATTTTTGAAGAAACCAATTAAATATAATTATTAATAATTTAATTTAATCGGTGGATATCTGTAATATTAACGTGGGGAGAATAATTAAGCATTTAATAATAGAAGCTCGAATACTACGATTTTGAGAATAAAGCTGGGAGTGCAATTATAATTCTTTAGTAAAATGAATTATAATTTATGTTTTATGAAATTGGTTTTGGGTTGAGGCAGAATTTCATAATTACATTGGAAGCCCAAGTCTTATTTACTCCATAAGTCCCTGCTGTAGCCCTATATATATGCAGTTATCTCTACAATTAGGGTTTTCACAAATCCTACAGTTGGCTAGTCATAGTTTTGAAGAACACAAGGATTGTAGCCCACACTACGTCGTGTCTCTTGCATTCGAAAATACAGCAGAAGGCTTGGATTTGGAGTTTCAACTTGAAGTCTACAATCGCGAAAGTTTCTAGATTAAATGTTGTTGCAGCAATCGAAATCAATCCTACCAGATTTCGTAAGGTATAACCCTAATCTAATTTTGGAAGTATATATCGGGTTTATTTTAATCGTTTGACATTAAAAAGTTTTAATCTAGAGCAGATTTTGGTGTTTCCCCGTTCAGGTTTTTTTTTTTTTAACTTAAATCATGTTCTTAATCAATGGATCTTGAAAGTTTTGCCTCTAGCAATTGGTATCAAAGCTGTCTTCGATTATCTATGATTTTATCATCGTTTCAGGTATATTTAGATTGTGCTAACTTGGTTTCGCAGGCAATGCAATCCTGACTTTTAATGATTATTATTTATTTTGCATGTTTGATTACATGGTTTGAATGGTGATTATTAATTTTTTTAACCACGAGAGTTGGTCATGGTAGATTGATTGTGAACTCCTATGAGGCATAGGATCAATGTAAATATTAATTGTTTTTCGGTCTTTTAGTTTTTGTTTTTTATGTGTAATTGAAAAATAAAATAAACTGAAGAAGAAGAACAAAGTCGAAGAACTAGACGAAATTATCAAAGCCATATAGTCTTGGAATGTTGATGGTGGATTATCATGAAGATGATTTTGGAATTTATCACCACGTGGTTTATGGATTAATGATCAAAGAAAAATTAGTGCATGTGGTGAATGTGATTATCAAACAATGATGCTCATCATAATTAATGGCTTTTAATTATGCGTTTCTTAGAATTAAAATAGTTTTCAATCCACTCGCGACTATACTCAAAGAAAACAAACTTACGGGTTCTAATTATGTTGACTAGAAAAGGAATCTGAATATAGCTTTAACTGCCGAGGGTATTCATAGGAAGCCAAGAAATGTGTTTGTTTCCTAAAAAGGATCTTTCTCTAAGCCGAAAGACAAGAAGAAGAAAAAAGTTCAGAAATAGGGTGACCTGATTTTCATGGTAGTTAGTGGGCTACGTACTGGTATAAAAAAGTTGAAAGACATATGTTTTCACTATAACTAGGCGCAGCACTGGAAAAAGTAATATCTAATTTATCTTGGCAAGAAGAACAACAAAAGTAATTTTTGTTCACTAGTTGTAAAAATATATTTAGCGGTATTATTTATCGATATCTGGTGTGTAGATATGGGAGCCACTAATCATATCTGCAATTTATTGTAAGGGTTCCAAGAAACCTAACAACTTAGTAATAAGGAGATTTACCTACATATGGACAATAATACAAGGGTGGCAGTAGTTGTAGTGGGAGATGTCATTCTTAGTTTTAGTAGAGATTGACTGTTAATATTGAGATATTGTCTTTATGTACGTTCCATTAGAAAGAATTTAATTTATGTTTCTAGATTGGTTAAAGACAGATATTTAGTTTATTTTAATAACTCTGTGATTATTAAGAATAATAAACGATTTATTTAATCTGGTATATTGGTGGATGATCTTTATGTTATTACTCTTATCTCTCCAACACCGCAATTAAATGAATTGAATAAAACTTCTAAATCACCATTTAAGAGAAATGAACCTTCTTTAATGAACCAAATGTATCTTTGGCATTTATGCATGGGTTATATTAATCTAAAAAGGATAAATAGACTGGTTGAAGATGGACATTTGAGTTCATTCAAAGCGGAGGCACTTCCAGTCCGTGCATTCTACTTAGAGGGTAAAATGACCAGGAAGTCATTTTCGACTAAAGGCTAGAGAGCAAAAAAACCGTTAAAACTGGTTCACTTTGACTTATATGGCTCTATGATTATATGGGTAAGAGGAGGCTTTGAGTACTTCGTCATTTTTATTGACGACTACTCAAGGTATGGATACACTTATTTGATGCACCGTAAGTCTGAATACTTTGATAAATTAAAAGAATTGAAGGCGTAAACGGAGAAGCATCTGGGTAAATTTATCAAGTTATTACGATCCGACCGTAGTGGCGAGTGCCTCTTTGAAAAGTTTAGGGGCTATTTGTCAACAAAGGGGATTACATCCCAGTTGACTGTACCAAGCACTCCATAGTAGAATGTTGTAGCTGTAAGAAGAAATAAGACTTTTATGGAGATGGTAAGTATTAGGGTTGTATACTAAAAATCATATTTTAGTATTTAATTTTATTTTAATAAAATTAATTTTTTTAATTTTATGAGAATCTTAATAAGCAATGTATACAATATCATTTCTTTAATATTATGCATAGATGTTATTTATTCTGTGCAGTATTTAATCTGGTGTGTAGAGTACGATTTGCACACAGAAGATCAGATTTTAAGTTCTTGCATAATATAAGTATTTATTCATAATTTAGATGGAAATAAATATACCATCGGTACGACTATAGTGTAAAGTTTTAGTAGACCTGTCTTGGTTACAAAAAATAAATAATAGCGTCGTCTATTGTTCTGACTCTATGCGCTAGTACACTTTGTGTGTATTGAACATGACACATTGGGGTAATTAATTTTATACTGACTATATAAATTAAGTAACACCCCAAGGTTATTATGAGTAGTGCTTATACTCTTAATCTTGAAATAATTATTAATTTGTGTATATTTAATATTAATTGTTTTGATTCATTAGAGGGTGCGATCTTATATAGGCTTATATTTTCGATGAGTTGGATAGTGGTATAATTTATATGGTGAATATTAATTATTGACAGAATCCATATCTCGAAAGATTGGGATTGACGATACCCCATTAAGGAAGCTTATAAGTTTTGACCGGACCAAACCCTACAAGTGGATTTGATTATCCGGCGGTCAAATAAGTTAAGAGGAAGGGCTTAACAAACTTAAAGAAGCCGATTAAATTAAATTGTCAGTAATTAAATTTAATTGGCGGGTATAAAAAATTTTAACGTGAGGAGATGAGTTAAACATTTAATAATAGGAGTTCAATGCAAGATGGTGTTGAGATTATGGGGTCAGAGTGTAATTATAGTTCTTTAGTGGTGTAAACTATAATTTAGTGTTTTATAAAAATTATAGAAACCGCTGTAAGATTTTCATAATTACAGATACCACTGTGAAATTTGCTTAATTGTAGAAACCGCTAGATGGGTATCTTTGTCACACTAGAAGTCTAAGTCATAATTACTCCATAGGTCTCTGCTATAACCCTATGAATATGCGGGTAGGCTGAACCATATTCATAACTTGTCTTCGAGACTAAAGTTGTCCAAGTTCTGCAGGTATGAGTTCTCGAAGGATCGTAGCCCATACTACGTTCGAGAATCGAATAAGGGAATACAGTAGAAGGTCTGACGGGAGTTTCAACTCGGAATCAAAAATCGATGTTGGAGAATCGACCAAAAGGTATTATTCAAAATTAACTATGGTGGTATGGGTTTTATTTGATCATTCGACATCAAAAGTTTTATCAGTAGTCCATTTTGGCAATTGCCCATCCAGTTATTTTTTGATCAAAAATCGTTTACGAAAATAATAATCTTGGATGTTTTGCCTCCAACAATTGGTATCAGAGCTGTTTTGTTTTTTGTTTACAGTTTATCGAGGGGTCAGGTAGATTTAGAACTGTGCTAACTTTGTTTTGCAGGCGTTTTAATCCTAGTTTTATGATCATCATATTTTTCAAATTTGATTGAATGGTTTGGATGATGATTAAATTAATTTTTTAAACTCGAGGGTTAATCGTGCTAGTTTAAGTTTTTTCTAGATCGAATGTCAGCCTACGGAACATAAGTTTTCGATGTAATAGCAATTATTTGTTTTTAAATATCAGTTTAGTATATTTAAGAACAAATTGAATATCCAAGAACACGAAAAACAAGCAGCGGCACCAGCGGTGGTTTCGGGAATTTTGGGCCACGGATCGTGATGGTTTTTCCACGATTTTTTGACTTATTTTTCAGCAGAATTTTCTGCATTTTTTAGGATTAAAAACAATATTAAAAACTGTCCCAAAAACACAAAAAAAGCTGGATTAAAAAATAGCACGGCGGTGGTTTGGGGCCAATTTTTGATGTTTTCGAAACTAGTTTTGAACTAATTTTTTAGAATAAAATAGCAGTAAAATACTATTGGAAAAACAGTCCAAAAAGTGGGGAAAACAACACCAAAATAGTGCAAAAAATCGGCGGCGGCCCTTCAGGGCTATTTTTGGGGGGTTTTTGGAACTATTTTTGAGGCATTCTTCAGAGCATTATGTTGTTGAATATATGTTCTATTTTTCCAAAAAAAATGGGAGCCAAAACACCATCGAAAAGAGCCCCAAACGGGTGGCAGCACAGGCAACTTTGGGACTATATTTCGGCAATTTTCGTGACAATTTTTGGACTCGTTTTTGACACAATATACTACTTTTGAAGAGCTATTTTTCAGTATAAAGAGCGTAAAAAACGGAGCAACGAGGTAGCGGCAAAAGCCACCTGAAGCCAGCGGTGGCTGGTGGCCAGCTGTGGTTAGGGCTATCTGGGGTTATTTTTTATCTTGTTCTGATATATTTGAAGATCGTAATATATGTTACCGCAAGGGTTTTTTATTTTGATTTTAATGATTTTCATATTTTATTTTCTAAGAATAAATGGATTTAAAATGATAATATTTTATATTTCTAAAAAGAAAGTGTTAACACATTTTGAACATTAGAGTTGACACCTTTAGCCAAAAGAAATGATTCAATTCTCAAAAGGATTAAAACACTTACATATTCTTGAAAGAGAATATTTTGTGTTAAACCCATTTGAAATTTAAGTCAAATACTTTTAAGACAAAGTATACATGAAACATATCGAGAGTGTTAACACCGTTAAACAAATGATTTGACTCCCTAACAGTTTCATGAAGTTGTTTTCAGGTATCAAAAGGTAGTGTCGACACAAATAAGTTTTGTGTCAACACAAAAGAGCCAAATCTCTCAAAACTCAAAATGAGTCGACACTTTTGGTATCTGGTCATTTGAGTTGACACAAATAGAAAATGTGTCGACACAAAAGAACCGAGGCCACCTATAGATTTTGGGTGTCGACACAAAATAGAAGATTAGTTCACACAAAAGTCCAAAGCCTGCCTAAAGAATTTTGGTGTCGACACCAAAGTCCGAAAGTGTCGACACAAAAGAATTGAGGGTTCCTGCAGAATTTAGTGTCGACTCCAAAAAAGACTTAAGTTGACACTAGACTCAAAGGTGTCGACACCGTTGTGTTGCTGAGAAAAGTTGCAAAAATTGTGTCGACCCCTGAAAAGAAATGTATCGACCCAACCACTTAAAGGATCCGCCCTAGCCGTTTTGTGTCGACACCAAAAGGCGTCTGTGTCGACACCTGCGATGCAGATGGAAATTCGCTACAGACCTCAACGGTTGGATTTTTGGCATTTATTGCTTCCACCTACCTCCAACGGTCATGAATGCACAAGAGCTTATATAAGAAGTAACTTCTTAGCATTTAATCTCTCTAGAGACCTCATCCCTGGTCGCCATTTTCGAAAATATTTTCGGATGAATTCCCCCTGTTCACCCTGGGTGTGTCCCCAGTGTTTGAAATGGTTTATCATGAATATTGTTGGGTACCATGGGTTCATCGCTAGCATTCTGATTTTGATAGCTTAGACTTTGGATTGACACCAGCGAAGGCATCATGAGTCTTAAGGTGGGACAAATCGCTTGATATATGTCTGATATGACTAATTGATTGATATTGAATTTGTTGGCCTGGAGTATGGCGCAGACCCCACGCCATTGCCATTGAGTAAAATAGTTGTGGCCTGATGCCCAGCGATGTGATTACTATTCACAACAAGGCGCGATGATGGCTTTGGTGATCAAAAACCCTTGAAAGTCTACTCTGGTGATTTCTGGTGTGGAATTCCTGTTATAACCTGGGTGCCTGTTGGGTTGAGCATCTACATTACATACATGACATCTCGTATATGCAAGATTATTGACTTATCTGCTATCTTGTCATAAAATTGTCTGTCTCCTTGACTATAAACTATACTTGTGTTATACAGTATATGTTGTGGTGAATTTTGTGCCGTGAGATTAGTTAGAAGGTTAGAGTGTTTTGCTTCTATGCCTTGGCTCATGGAATTCGTGCCACAGTTGAGGAGGAGTTCTTAGAGGAAGTCATCTCAGTAGAAGAAGAAGAGTTTGAAGAACAAGGCGAGTTCCAAGAGCACGTGGATCCCGCTGATGCATTCTGAGGAGTCGAGACCTCTACTTTTGTTCTTCTATTCAATTCTTCTTGTGCTTAGTGTATTTTTTGAAATTTCTTGGCGAAACTGTAATAGTTATGTAATTTTGAATGGTTTAGAACTCGTTTATGATGTAATAACTAACGTATGTAAATATGAATGAATAGCTAGAATATTCCTTTATTTATATTTATGTATGTCTCGACGTGTCCGGAGGACGGGGCATCACAAATATACCATTAAGTCTACTCTGTAATTCTCGGTGTGGAATTCATGATATTGATCTGAAAGCACGTTGGGTTGGGCTACTGCATTGCATTCTTCTGCATCACGCCCTCACACAATTATTCTTCTATGTGCTTGCCATGTTGAAAATGATAAATCGTCTATCTCTTTGCCCTTAAATTTGTATTGGGTATTATACGATATGTATTGTAGGATATTTTATTGTGAGTTTGTTAGACGGTTTAGAGAATTTGCTTCTGGGCTCCAGCTCATGGCATTCGTGCCACAAGTGAAGAAGAAGAACCATTTGAGGAAGGCAGGTTCGTTGAAGAAGAAGATTTTGGGGAAGAGGGAGAATGGCAGGAGCCAGCAGATCCTAACAGTGCCGCTTAAAGACATAGGATATTTGCTTTTTGATCTTTTGTTCAGTTTTTCACGGACATATTATAACTTTTGTTGAATTTTTGAATGACTATAATCACTAAGTATTTTGAACAAATTCTGAACCGTTAATGATGTAGTAATTATCATATGTAATTATGAATGGTCGGCTAGAATATCTCCCTTATTTATAGTTACGTATGTCCCGATGTGCCCGGAGGACGGGGCGTCACAGTTGGTAACAGAGCCTAGGTTTAGTGAGCCTTCAGGCCTTGGAAAATGGGAGATTGCGAGTTATGTAGCGTAGAAACTCTGTAGAATATTTTTACTAATAATTTATCACATATAATTTTAATAACTTAAAATCTTTACCTTAAGATTTTCTCTATCTTTTCTTTCTTAGGATGGCGTCTGACGCAGAGCCGGTTGGGGAACCATGGGTAACACCGGAACCTGAAGACTCAGATCTCGAAGAAGATCTAGAACAAGACCCGAAGGAGATACCCGTGGAGGAGCAAGAACCTATCGATGCTATTCCTTTAGCGTGGGTTTTTTCAGAGGAATGGCAGGCTAATCTAGAAGACGAAGGTGATGAGTTGGAGGCAAACGAAGAACCGAACGAGGAAGATTTTGATGCTGATGACGGGGACAACGACGAAGAAGAAGAAGTAGCGATTGCCTTCCCATACGATCAGCTTAAGGCACCTCCGCCCGAGTCCGAAGAAGACGAGGCTATGGATACAGCCATCTACTACAGTCGTCCACAGTTTCAGGGTTTTTATGTAGGGGATTGGGTGTGTACCAGAATTTTCCCATAACAAATGTGTATGTGGAAAAAACTAGAAGCTTTTTTGCGATACATGGGACCCTTACACGTGATCGAGAAATGTAGTCGAAAACTCTACCGCTTAGACTTTTCTCCAGGATTCAAGACGCGACTGGGGGACATGTTGACTATTGGATGGATGCAGCGTCAGAGGCCAACAGACGAGAGAGGAATTATCGACCCACGTGAACAGGCCATTAACTTTGACGACCCCGAGACATATCGAGAGACTCCGATTACCATAACCAATAAAGTACAGATGGGGCCAACTAACATCTGGCATGTCGAGGTGCAGAGTCGTTGCTACAACATCACCGAGGCGACCTGAGAATGTGAATCAATTGTCCGCCACTTTTATCCACAATTGTTCGTTTAGATATTAACACGATTGCCTTGTACTTTTTCCTTTAACTAAAAGATTGTATGTGTACTGTGTGAACTTTTGACAAACTTGTATTGACTACGAGTTGAAATGAAATGCAAATATTTGGTACCGAAATCTTTATAAGTAGTTCTATAATCATCAACCTAACTCTATAAATCCCGAAACATAATAAATAATTAAGGAGTAGAATAACTCCCAGAATCATAGCACTCTTTTTCTTTTATTTTAGATTGGCGGGTAGAAGACCTAACCACCGACAAGCGAATGAGCCTACAGACGATGAGGTACCAGGACTAGCTCAGGTGTTATGAGAATTGGCCGATAGCATCAACCACCCACATGAACGTGACAGAGCCTGGTTTCTGTCGAAACTGGGAAGGCAGCGAGCCCCGACATTTTGAGGGGGAGTAGAGCCAAGAGAGGTAGAGAAATGGTTGAGAGCAGTCAAGAAACTATTCAACTCGATGGGAGTCCAGGTTGAGGCCGATCGAGTGGCTTTAGTTGCCCACTTGCTGGAAGGAGAAGCCGATCATTGGTGGACTATGGTCACCAACACTCAGGAAGTAGCGACTTTGACGTGGGGGTAGTTTGAAAATCTATTTTTGGAGAAATACTTCCCAGCCCCTTTTCGTCAAGGGCAGATCCAAGAATATTTGGAACTTAAGCAAGGAAAAATGGCTGTAACGCAATATGTGAACCGTTTCGAGGAATTGAGCCATTTTGCCACGACTATCGTACCAGACGAAGAATCTAAGGCGCAAAAGATCGAATGGGGTTTGGAGCCATCTATCCGAGTTAGGGTGATATCCTTACAGCTTCCCACCTACACCCAGGTAGTGCGCGCGTCCTTGTTAGCTAAGACAGATCAAGCAGACTCCAGGAAGACATGGAACTAGAAGAAAGGAAGTACCAGCTCGAAAGGACCGGTGAGGAGCAACCAGACGTTTATTCGTAAGAAGTCGTACCACCGAGAGTACCAACAAGGATGACCAAGGGGCCCTCCTCCGACATCCATGGTATGCTTTGAGTGCAACAAACTAGGGCCTAAGAGGTATGAGTGCTCGCACCTCATGTTGGAGGAAATACTACAAAGATCATTGTTTTTGAAAACGATTAATTGGTAAAAAATTTAACTTGACAGGTAAACGCCGAAATGGGCTCCAGATAAAAATTTTGACGTAGAACGATCAAAATAAAACCCGTGTAATCGAAGTTAATTTAGATGAATACCTCTTGTCGATCTAATCATCAACTATGACTTGATTCCGAGTTGAAACTCCAATCAGATCTTCTACTATATTCCCTTACGCGATCCTCGAACGTAGTGTGGGCTACGATCCTTCGAGAACTCGTACCAGCAGACCCCCGATATAATTTTAAGTCTTGAAAGACAAAAATAATATATCAATAATGATATTAAAATCATTCTGAACTGGTTCAGTTTACCCGCATATATATACGGCTACAGTAGGGATTTGAGGAGTAATTATGAGTAAGACTTCTAATGGAACACAGATATCTATGGGCGGTGTTTGCAATTATGAAAAGTCTCAGCGGTTTCTGCAATTTCTATAAAATACTGAATTACATTTCACACCACTAAAAAATTATAATTGTACTCTGACCCATAATCTCAAGACCTTCTTGCATTGAGCTCCTGTTATTAAATGCTTATCATTTCTCCCCATGTTAAGATTCCCAATACCCGCCAATTAAATTTAATTACTGACAATGTAATTTAATCAGCATCTTGATATTCCTTAAACCCTTCAGCTTAACATATTTGACCGCCGGATAATTAAATCCACCTACAGGGTTTGGCCCGGTCAAAACTTACAAGCATCCTTAAGGGGGTATCGTCAATCGCGATCTTTCGGGACGTGGATTCCGTCAACAATTAATATTTGTCAAATAAATAATATCGCTATTCAACTCATCGAGAATATAGACCCATATAAGTTCGCACCATCTAATGAATTAAAACAACGAATATTAAATATATGCAAATTAATAATTATTTTCGGATTAAGAGGATAAGCACTATTCATAATAACCTTGGG
>JAUMHN010243263.1:0-44345 GCA_032360265.1 Heliamphora ciliata | reverse complement strand
AGAGAACGATAAAAATCTGATTTGGGTTTTAGGGCAGAAAACGTTTTAGGGCAGAAAATATTTTTGGGGGAAAAAGGGGACAAAAATCCCGCCTGAATCAAAACTACGTAGTTTTGATTAAAAGTTTTTGCGATGGCACATATGCCGTCGCTAATAAATTTTTTTGCGACTAACATTTTTTGCCACGGCTAATTTTCCGTCGTAAATAATCAATTTTTACTTATTTACTTTTGCCACGTTTGCCGTCTAAAAAAAACAGTACTTTTTGCGTCGGCTTTATACTTATTTGCGTCGGCTACAATTATTGTCTCAAAAAAAATACCTTTTGCATCGGCAAATGCGCCGACGCAAAAAACTCGAGATAAAAGGTACTTTTTGCGTCGACAAATGGGTCGACGCAAAAAAATTCGAGACAAAAAGTACTTTTTCTAGTAGTGCATGTAGTGTAGTGTTAGCTACATATGGGGTATAAATCTCACGGGAAGTAATATTTCCGGTTAGCAAAGAAAGATATTGGAAAGGGTTAATTTGAAATCAATATATGCTCTAACTTAAACTAACAGGCATACAATTTGAGGATTTGTAATGTTCGTTATTGCGTTGTTTTCCTTTTGAAATCAATATATGCTCTAACTTAAACTAAGAGGAATACAATTTGAGGAATTTGTAATGTTCGTTATTTTTCCTTTTGAAATCAATATGTGCTCTAACTTAAACTAACAAGAATACAATTTGAGGATTTTGTAATGTTTGTTATTGCGTTTTTTTCGGTAGCTATTTAAATATGAAAAGTAGAAGGTGAAGCTCATTCAGGACATCACGACAAGGCATTGAAGGCTTCCTACTATTTTAATACCCAAGCTTTGTGGTTATGAATTAAAATTATCAGAGAGGCAATATATGGTAGTGCATATATTAATGAAAGAAGAAAGTTCACAATTGTTTTTAAAATATGTTTGGGCAGTACAGGAAGTTTAGATGGTAACAACGATTATGGAGAAAGGGTAACTATATCTCGAAGCAAAGATTAACAGGAGTTTAAATCATCTTTCTTACCTTTTTTATGAGTACAATAAAGCTGAAAGTTGACGCGGCATTCAAATTCCTAGTTGGCAGGAGTCCCAAGTTAAGAAGCATACTACGCAATGGGCAAACAAGTGTGAGTACTATCACCAGGAAAATTACTTCCACCAACCCATTAACATCTCCCATCAAATCACACGACACCAATATCAAATGTAAACAAATTAATGTCAACGGAGAAGAAATCACATAATTTATGCCGCAAATGTGAACAGATGTAAACAAATAATCACACCACACCCACCCACTTCAAGTGCACTCCATTTAAGCTGCAACAGACAACTGACAACTTTTCATTTCAACAATTTTTCTTGGAAAACCAAAATATCAATATGGTTTATTAGCTAGTGTTGTGCATCAAGGTTTTGAAATTTGGTTAAGCACAAAACCTCGAATGACTCTACAGTCGAATTGCAGAGTTGAAATAAAATTCAAAGGGCAGTTTACAGAGGAAGCCAGTGAGTTTTTTTTTGTAATTTACCACATTATCTCTTTGAAAGTCAAACAGATTGATTTTTAATATTTGCCAAACCATGTTGCCAACTTTTTAATTCTTCTATACTTCTTTTTCTTTTTCTTTTGAATTAATAATTATGCTCCAAAGTGCCAAATAGTTTGTTTTTATTATTGTTGATTTTCTTGTTACAATGATATGATCCATTACAAAATCACTCCATTATTGTTGATCTCTCTCATTCGTTCTCAATGACTCTGTCAACATTGTCGCATCGACTCTCTCTCGCCCAATGACTGACTCACTCGCCACTATTGAATCTTCATATTCTGGTATTTGGTAAGTGATAACTCTTCCTACTTTCTAGATTAAAATATGATGCGTTAGTTCTTGAGATTAGATAAAAATGTGATATGTGCCTCTTATTTTTGGTTTTAGTTTATGGTGGATCTGGATTTTGAGCAACAACGATTAGTTTTGAATGAACTGCTACGGGAACTCGATGAATGTTGGATTTTGAGAAGTTCTGTTGTTTTAGTTTTCAATGAAATTTATTAAATACCAATTGCTAAAAAGAAAAGAAAAAACAAAGGAAAAAATTTCCTATGACCTGGGAATTTTTGGAAGGGCATTGAGGCTCTCACTGTTTGTTGTGAGGGAAGATTAACCATCAACTTGACCTAGAAAAATAAAATCAGGTAAATTACTCTTGTACCCTTGCAATTAACCTCAAATCGTACTTTGGTTCATGCACTTCCAATTGTGAGACTCAATAATGACTAATGGCTAATATCATTTTGGTCTTGATGTATATTCCTTCTCTCTTGTCTTCATCACCATCATTTTGTTTCTTTTACTCTTTTTTTCGTTTTCTCTGTCTCTTTAATTTGCTTTAGATTGCAATTGGCTTTGAAATTTACCCTTCCGGTATTGTTGCAATTCCCATTCCCCTCAGGTTTTCAAACAAATGGGTCTTCTCTCTCTTTCTCTCTTTCTCCCTTTCTCTCTTCTCTGAAAAGTCTGCTAGCTTTTAAGGCTTTTTTTTTTTTGCTATGGTTTGGTGTAGGGAAAAGCTAAATTTTACCCTAGGATTGCGTAAAATTACACGTTTGCACCTTTGTATTTGGGCAATTATCTATATTTTTGTATATTTGTTTGGGTATAATGGATTCTGAAGCAAGGTGTTATAATAATATTGCTAGTTTGGAAGCAGGTTTTTTTTTTTGAAGGGCAAAACGAAGATAGATTGAATTCAAGCTCGCGAGCGAATACAAGAAAGCAATCCAAACAGAAGAGAGAAAGTAGAATTTTAGGGGAACTGAACCACTCAGGGGCAGTTCACCCCAAATACCACCCCAAAAAGGTTTGGAAGCAGTTGCATAAATCATATTGTGACTTTATCATGTTGTGCATAAATCATATATGTTTGCTTTGTGACTTTTGGGTTGTTATGGATGGATGGTGACGATTGATGCTGTACGGACATTGCGTTTGGGAATTCCCGATTCAAAAGCAGTCTTGGATGTTATATCAATTTTGTCCGTCATGAGTCTTTGTTTTCTTCTACATTCTAGTTCTCGTGATTATCCTTTTATCCCTGTTTTGCGAGAATCGTATTGGAATCAATTCCTTGGCTTTTAGTCATCATACAAATTTGGGTGCTTTGTGTTATGTGAGTTAGATACATTGAGATCAAGTTCACATAAAAGTGTGAAAGATGCTAAA
The DNA here is from genome assembly GCA_032360265.1 of Heliamphora ciliata. Taxonomy (NCBI): domain Eukaryota; kingdom Viridiplantae; phylum Streptophyta; class Magnoliopsida; order Ericales; family Sarraceniaceae; genus Heliamphora; species Heliamphora ciliata. Next base: position 41,083 of record JAUMHN010243263.1, on the reverse strand, counting down.
GTTGTAAATCAATCTTCGGTGGAGAATATACGAAATTTGTACGCCAAAAAAATATTAACACGTTTTTTGTCACATATCTGTGTCGATTCCCTTCACCCCGTCTCAATCTATCATTGTCATTGCAATTAGTATTTTATCTTCACCCTTATAGATTTTAGGACTTTTGCATTGCTTTTGATTGATTTTCAAAATGGATGTAATGAATATCTGTAGTGATATTAGGAAGTTGTGAGCCTAATGAAAGAATAATACGAACTAGAAGAAGTGAGTTTATAGTGAGAAAAATAGGAACATGGTGGGTTCAAGCCACAAAGTAGTCATATTTGAGTTGACTTTTGGATGGTTTTCTATAGCAAAGAAAAGAGATCGTTATAGACTTTACACTATTTTTACTTGAACTTGTTAATATTTGACAAATCAACTACATATTACATTATAATATGGTATGGATTATAATATGATTGTTCCATTTTTTTATTACTGTTTATGTCATAATGGAATCGTTTCATCCATTTATGATTGGTTTTGTCAGGACAGCATCGGTGTAGGTGGATTTCCTTTAAAGAGTGGAAAAGAACATCCTAACACTACCTATGAAGTGAAAAAAGAAAAGGACATTTCTAGATCAACCTTGTTTGCGTGTCAACATCTGAACAAATAATAGTTGTAAAACTTGTTTGACACTGTTGCATTATAAATTCATACTATCATTCCCTATCATATTGTTTGCCTTTACGATGGCGATCATTTAGGAATTTTTCTTGGGATTTTTAATAGCAACTTTAACAACCATGCCACACCCCTTACATAAAATGATTTCATTCATCTTCTATTTAAATAAACTTCAATATTGTGTCGTGCCAAGTAGCTAACAATTGATACTTCTAATTTAAATTATATTAAAATATTCTCTTGCTAATTGTATAATTTGGTTATTAAAAAGTCATACTTATATCTTTAGGTTGTTAACTTTATTGGTTCGTGTATGTGTAGATATATATTTTATTCTTTGAAAAATTATTCCATCTCAAGTTAATTTTAATTGTTTTTTAGGCCTTGGAAAAGGAGAGAGAATTGATGGCGATGCAGAGCAACTGATCTAAAAGTGCATCTTTTGTGCACTTCTTAATACATTTGATTTATATTGATTAAATTGTATTTTATCAATATTTTAATGTGAATGAATGGATAATGTCACGCCCCCAAATCCAGGGCACATGAACCAAACCCGTCCATCTATTATCGAAGGCCTATAAAATGAAAACTTGACTAACATTCGGTTTTAGAGTCAATTATCTCGTTAAAATATAATATGAACCAATGGTTTGAAAAGAATGAGTTAGATCCTTTAAATGAAAGCTTTTGGTATATAAGATATGCTTATAAGAAGGTATAAACCTGTAGGGATCTGGTCCCTTTTAATTTGTAAGGATTAATGAAACCGTGTTATAATATTTTCGGTAGAAAGTAATTAAGTGTTTAATTATTCGAAAGAATTAAAACTTGATTATGATAACGACTGTTAACAATAATTGTATGCTCGGTAGTGCATAAGAACCATTGTTGTGGAATGTTTGGGTGAATTTTGAGGTGATTCTTTGGGGGTAGCCAATACACTTGATAAAATTCAAAAGAGTTTCTTGGGGGGTGATTCTAACCTGAGGAGGAAAATTCATTTAGTATCCTGGACCAAAATCACTCTTAGAAAACATGCTGGAGGTTTGGGAGTGGCAAACCCGAGAACCAGAAATAAGGCTCTTTTGGCAAAATGGTCGTGGGGATATGGTTTGGACAAAAACAATTTATGGAAGAAAGTCTTATGTTCTAAAGATAAGGGTCAACCTAATGATTGGTTTCCAAAGCCTCTGGTAAGAAAGAATGGATTAGCAGTATGAAGAGGTATCTTGGACATTGGTCTTAATGAAGCCACTACAAAAAAAGTGTTGATTGATAATTGCTGGCTTAAGGTTGGACTAGGCACCTCAACTCTTTTTTGGCATGAAAAATGGATTGATGGGAAAATTCTTAAAGAAGAATTCCCTAGGCTTTACTTTCTATCAACTCAGAAAGAGCTTTCTGTTGCATTATTAAGGCAAGGCAACCCAAATACATGCTCATGGAATTTGCATTTTCGCAGAGAGCTATTTGAATGGGAGAAGGATCAACAAAACAAACTTCTTGGGAGTTTGAGAAACTTCACAGCTACCCCAGATCAAGATGATAAACTGGTATGGAAGGAAGAAAGAGACGGGATTTTCTCAGTAAGATCTTTCTCTAAATGCTACGAACCACCAATGAGGATGCCAACTACTGTTGAATCCTATGTGTGGGTTTCTTTCATTCTTCCTAAAATTCAAATGCATGCTTGGCTGGGGTTGTTAGGAAGATTTCCAACTAAGGATTTACTGATTAGGTGGAATATTATTCCCCTTACAGCCCCTTCATCTTGTGTTCTCTGTGATGACTAGACTAAGTCCATCAATCACTTATATATTAACTGTCAGAAAGTCTGGTTGTTTTGGGGGCAAGATCGTACAATGGTGGGGTAACCAATGGGCATGCCTAAAAGACTTAGTCATCTTGTTCAGTTGGTGGCTTGAAATGAAATTCAAGAATCTTAGAGGGAGAATTTGGACAAGCATTCTGTTTGTAAGGATGTGGTCTATTTAGCTTATAAGGAATGACCAAACTTTTAATCTCAAAGAGATAGATTGGGAGCATGTGAAGGAGCTAACATTGCTTAGAGCTACTTCTTAGGTGAGAGGATCAAAAGGGGCCCCTGCATTCTCAGTGGAAGATTTTATGTATAAGATTAAATCTGTTTGTTGCTTAAAATTACAAAATCCTATTAGAAACCTTTTGTTTAAATGATCCTAATGAGAGTTTGTGCTGAACTTCGGTTTGGGTGCTGATATGATGGCCTGAGTATGCTTTTTGTTGAGTGTGTGCTGCCTTGGAGTGTGCTAATATGGTGGCTTGGTGTGCTTTTTGATGAGTGTGCTGTATTCTGATGATATTGGTGATAAAGGTTGATTGCTTGGAGAGATGGTCTTCTATGATTTTGATAAGGGTGCTGTTATGACTATGGCTCGAGTTTATACTGCTGTGGATGTATAGTGCATCAATACTTGGATCTTAGTTGCATTATTGGATCTTGGCTACTTGGGTGCTCTTGCTATGCTGTTGTGGTTAGCTCGAGGTTACGCTGCAATGGTTTATAGTGCAGCACTGCTTGGATAAATGTGTTAGGGCTTAGTTTTATGCTTGTTTGTTTCCTTTTCTTTTAAGGGTTTAAGATATCCTTGCTCTTTTTTTTAGGTTGGCTTCTTATCAACCTTGGGGTCCTTTGTATCCTTGAAGAAGTTTGACGCACCTTTCCAATTGAGCTTTTTCCCTTAAGATGCTATAATTTCTCTTTTATATATTTTATCTTTTCCTTTGCCGATAAAAAACAAATCTTCGGTGGAGAAGTAGTTGGATGTGAACAAGGTGGTATGTGAGGATGGTGGGATTGAAGATGTTAAGGCAAGGACATTGGAAGTGTGAGACCCTGTACCGTTTCATTTTTGATATATATGCATATTCGGTGTTTTGACGACTTTTTGACATTTTTGCTTTAATTTTCTTATATGCATTTTGATGCAATGTTTGGTTAAAATAAGCATGCGGGGCTTTTGTCCGGGGTTGTAGGGAGTTTCTGTGTAAATTTTGAAAATTTAAAAAAAAAAGAAGATATTTTGGAGACTTATAAATATCTGGAGTTAGATATTTTTAAAAGATATTTTTAAAATTTAACTCCTAAGTTTCCTCTAAATTCTCTCTGCCGTCTCTCTAATTTCTCAAGGGCCCGGGGCTCGATTTTCAACGATCCAACAGCGGATCCTTATTATTGGCATCGTGGTCTACGCATCCATCCAAATGGATTTTGATTTCGACGAAGCTCGGATTTGCACATAGATCGAGGCATCGGATTTTTGACCCAACGAGGTAGGATCTCATAATCTACTGCTGCATAAGGGTGTAATATGCAAGCTTGTGCATTTCTACCGTTTAAAAACGCATGGAAGGTGTTTATGTTATTGGAAAAGTTGGGTTTTGAGTTTAAAAACCTTTTTCTGTCATTTTGGTTGGATGAACGGGTTTGGTTGGACAAAAGGGGTTTATGTTTTAAGTGTTTCTTTTGGTTCCCTTTGTGGATACGGGCTCGTGTATGTCCGTGGGGTTCAAAAATATGTGAGTTGGAGGTTTGGTTTGAGTTTGGATGTGTTTTGGCTTCAAACATCAGCAAAAACATCAGTTTTTCACGTAGGACCACTTGAGAGACCACTCAAGCGGTCTAAGGGGCGGTCTTGGGGAGTTCTCGAATTTCCTAATCGCTGGACAGATCGCTCGAGCGGTCTAGCCCGCGGTCTGTTTTTGCTGATTGAAAATCCATTTTTAAACTCGATGTATCTCCCTCATTCGGACTCAGAATTGGGTCGTTTTGGTATTAAAATTGAAGCCCCGGAAGTTTTCTTTCCAATGACACCTCTCTCACATTAAAATTCTTTTTGTAGAAAAATTTATGACATAAATAGTGAGGGTATGTCAAAAGTTTTTAGCCGTTTTTCATCCGTTTTTGGCCAAATGTCTTGGAAAAGCTTATTTTTCATCCTTATTGGAACTTTTTATCAAGTTTCTTGTTCCTTGACAGTTGTTTGTTGATCTCCATATTGATGGATGGATCTTTTGGTTTGATCTCCATGTTAGTGGATGGATCTTTGTTTTGTTTGATCTCCATGTTGATAGATGGATCTTTATACATGCTTAATATAAAAATGTGGAAACATTTTGATTTTTGTAAAATAATTATCTAGATGTACGGGGATGATGTGTATTTAGCATGAGTTTCCCTTAGTGTGATTTTGGAAACGTGCGCGTTGTAGGTACTCAGGTCCTTCAGGCTAGTCCTTGTAAATTGAGATGGTTAGGTGCTTAGTTCCCTCGGGTTGTCGCCCGTAAATTAAGTGGTTACGTTATGGTGCTCCATATAGAACTTGTCATTACCAAGCGAGTCGTGAATGGCTGGGGTATAGGGTAATGGACATGAGTCTATAGTTGCTACCTCTGTCCCCTTGTGATAGAGTCGGTACATAGGATCATATTTTTCTTCTTTTTTCACGATGGTACGTTCCATGAGGGAACAATGTTTGATTACTGTTTTTCCTTAACCATGGTGGTTTAATTGCATTATATGCAGAACATAGTTTTAAGGATTACTATTTTTCCTTAACCATGGTGGTCTGATGGAAAACCGTTTTGGGTTTTGTGGTTGAGTTCGCTCCCACCATATGATTGCATATCCTGCTTTACAGCTTTATAGTCTGTTTTCTATTGAGTTTCGGCTCACGGGTGGAATTTTCTGTAAAATCATTTTCAGGTGATGCTGTGGATGAGGAGTAGCTTTGGTGGTGCCCGCGGTGGCGGAAGACTTTTATAGTTTTCATTTTTGGTTTACCTGTTTCTGAAGGCAGGTTTTGTACGCCGTAAGGCGATATACTGTATACATGTTGAAATTGTATGTCATCTATTTATGAGAGATGTACTTTTGTTGGGTATCCCTTGGGTTTCAACTGGCGGATTTCAATGTATGAAAACCTATATTTGCATAAAATTGGTGTTTGGTGGATTTTCACGTGACCCCGAATTTTGGGACGTGATAACTTGGTATCAGAGCTCTGGGTGTGAATACCTAAGAGCCATGGGAAAAGAGTTTATCACCTCGTGAGGTTGATTGTGTATGCTTGTTTGCATGTGTTTAAACATTATTTTATAACATGCTAATAGCTTTCTGAGCATGATAGTTGTGTATATATGGGTATGGAGGTTAAATCTCAAGATTGATGAGTCTTGCCTTAGGGCATTTGGAATAACAAGTTTGGAAGCTAAGTTAGAAACTCGTTTGGCCAACGCGTTTTCTAGCAGGGAATCTAAATAGGTTATCCAGATTGACGAGTCTATCTTGTTAGTTCTTCTCGGTATGTGAGACGTGTTTACATGATCTTAAGTGGCTATGTGATAGCATAATTATGTGTTTATGTTACATAGTAGCATGTTGTAGGAAAGCTTATCATGTTATGTTGCTTCCTATAGAATTATGTCCACGCGGGGAGCGCGGGGAGAGCGGGGAAAGGGTCGTGGCCGAGGCTGTGGCCTAGGACGTGCTTATGCTCGGGTTCCAGAGGAAGGAAACATTCCTATACCACAGGAACAAGTGGGTGGTGCTGACAGGGGCAGCATTGAGGTTGTTCAAGAGATGTTAGCTACTATGTGAGCGATGGCTGAAGCTACCAGGGCTAGTGTAAGGGTTCCTGAGCCAAGGGCTTCTGTGGCCATGCAGGAGTTTCGGCGGTTGGATCCTCCAACCTTTTCCGGGGAGCCGGACCCAAAGGTCGCTACTGAGTGGTTGGAAGTGACCACGTCGATCTTCGATACTCTGGAAATCGAGGAGGATGCTCTGCGCGTAAAGTTGGCCACGTTCCAACTGCAGGAAGGTGCTAGAGAGTGGTGGAAGTTTGCCAAGACCACTGTTGATGACACGTAGGCTGCTTTCATGAGGGTCTTCTTAGAGAAGTATTTTCTGAGATCTTCAAGGGATACTTACCGAGAGGAGTTCCTCTCTCTTCTTCAGGGGAATCTGTCCGTGGTCCAGTATGAGGCCAAGTTCGCGAATCTGTCGCGATTCGCACTAGAGATGGTATCGACTGAGGAGTTGTGTACTCAGAGGTTTGAGAGCGGACTTCGATCTGTTATCAAGGATAGGGTTGCAGCTCTGGATGTGGAGGTGTACATCAAGCTGGTGGAAGCTACTATCCGGGCGGAGAACTCGTTGGCAGACAGCCACAGGGTTACAGTGAGTAAGAACTAGTAGGGCAGTGGGGATACACAGCTTCAGGGGCACAGGAACAAGCGCCAGAGGTCATCTGGACCTAGTTCTCATTTTACAGAGTCGTATCAGCCCCAATCGTCTGCACCTACACCTTCAGTGGCTTCGACAGGAAGGCCAGAGTAGAGAGGATTGATTTGTTATCGCTGTGGACTGCCGAGACATCGTTCAGTTGAGTGCCCGCAGAAGGGCCAGGCTTAGAGTTCAGCGCCCGTCCAGTCACAGGCAAGAGACCCGCCAATTTATTTTGGGTGTGGTCAGTTCGGGCATTTTTGCAGACACTATCCCAGAGAGGGGAATGTTCAGGGTGCGACAGGAGCGCCAGCTACTTCATCTGTACAGAGGCGACAAGCTCTGCAGCAGCCTAGGGCTCAGATGTCGAGGTTTGCAGAAGGAGGCACTTCGGCGCAGTCGGTGAGGCAGCCATCGACTTAGGGTTTTGGTGGGCAGACCGCAGGCCAGGGCTTATGTTCTCGCTGATCCCAGTGCTTCTAAGGCACCAGTTGCACCTGATGCTGCAGCTGCTCCAGCCATGATTAGAGGTATACTTCTAGTCTTTTAGATCATGGGCCAGTGTCCTCATCGACACAGGAGCATCCCATTCTTTTATCTCTTTTGCTTTTGCATCTGCATTGGGGCTAGAAATGGACTAGTTAGGTAGTACCTTGAGTGTGGAGACTCTAGTCAGTGGGAGTGTGACGTTGAGTCTTGTTTGTAGATCCTGCGTGTTGGAGGTCGCCGATCGTAGTTTAGAATTCGACTTTGTTATTCTAGACATGACCGCGTTTGATGTTATCCTGGGGATGGACTGGATGACTACCTATCGTGCCTATATAGACTGTGAGCGACGGAGAGTGTCGATCTGCACGCCGGCGGGTGACTGCTTCCATTTTGTGGGTGATCGGGATGAGGGTTTGATGTCTATGCCTAGTGCTGCTCGGCGTTGAGGGGACTTGGGTTTTCTCTTTTCTGCGCTCAAGTTGGATTAGCCAGTTTAGGTTCGAGGAGTGTTACCCCATGTGGTGTACGACTATCCAGATGTCTTCCCTGATGATCTATTTGAGTTGCCACCGAGCCGAGATGTGGAGTTCTCCATTGATCTTGTTCCAGGAGCTGCTCCCATCTCTATGCCGTCATACCATTTTACACCGGCTGAGTTGCGGGAACTCAAGGTGCAGCTGCAGGAGTTGCTTGAGAAAGAGTTTGTACGCCGGAGTACGTCGCCGTGGGGAGCTCCAGCTCCCTTTGCGAAGAAGAAGGATGGTTCGTTGAGATTGTGTATGGACTACAGGAAGTTGAACCAGGTGACGGTGAAGAACAAGTATCCAATGTTGAGGATTGACAACTTGTTTGATCAGTTGAGGGGATCCCATTGCTTTTCGAAGATTGACTTGAGGTCAGGATATCATCAGCTAAGGATTAGGGACGAGGACATAACGAAGACTGCCTTTTGGACTCGCTATGGTCACTACGAGTTTTTGGTTATGCCGTTCGGCTTGACGAACGCGCTTGCTACATTTATGGGTCTGATAAATCGTATCTTTCACCCTTATCTGGACAGTTTTGTAGTTGTGTTCGTGGATGACATTCTTATCTATTCATCCACGAGGGAGATGCACGAGGAGCATCTACCTCGTGGATGAATAGATAAGAATGTCATCCACGAACACAACTACATGTTGTCTTACAGCTTCTGAGAGAACATTGCTTGTATGCAAAGATCGAGAAGTGCGAGTTCTGGATGTCAGAGATGAGATTCCTTGGACACGTGGTGTCGAAGGATGGGGTATCAGTGGACTCATCGAAGACTGATGCCGTGATGGACTGGCAGCGACCGAAGAACATCTTTGAGATCTGTAGTTTTCTGGGTTTGGCAGGTTATTATCGGCGCTTCGTTAAGGACTTTTCTAGGTTGGCAGCACCTATGACGCGTTTGACCCAGAAGGGAGTCATTTTTGTGTGGAGCGAGTCCTGCGAATCAGCTTTCCAGGTGCTGAAGAGGAGATTGACTAGTGCACCTGTTCTGATCATTCCTGAGCGAGGCTTGGGGTATACTGTGTACTGCAACGCGTCACATGACGGTTTGGGTTGCGTTCTGATGCAGGGAGGTAAGGTTGTAGCCTATGGTTCTCGACAGTTGAAGACACATGAGAAGAACTACCCGACACATGATCTGAAGTTCGCAGCCATGGTCTTTGCCTTGAAGACATGGCGGCACTATCTGTAAGGTGAGCGTTTCGAAGCCTTCTCTGGTCACAAGAGCCCGAAGTACTTATTTTCATAGAAGGACTTGAATCTTCGCCAACGAAGATGGATGGAGTTGTTAGAGGACTACGACTTTAATTTGCAATACCATCCGGGTAAGGCAAATGTCGTAGCTGATGCGCTGAGCAGAAGATGTTATGGTTCGTTAGCTTTTGTGGCTATACGAGAATGGGATATGCTGGGAGATGTTGGGGAGTTTGATTTGTGTCTCGGGGAGACAGAGGTAGGTGCGATCTTGTATTCAGTTGCTTCACAGCCCGCATTAGTTGCACGGGTGTTAGAGGCTCAGAGGACCGATCAGGAGGCTCAGATGCTACGGGACCGTATCGCTAGTGGGACAGACACAGCAGGATGGGTGGTGAGTTTAGATCAGAGTCTGAGGTTGTCAGGGTGGTTGTTTATGCCAGAGTCGTGCCGAGCTGAGGTGCCACATGAGTTTCATCACTCACGTCTTGCAGTGCATTCTAGAGGCACAAAGATGTACCATGATTTATGCCGTCAGTTTTGGTGGACGGGAATGAAGAAGGATGTGCTCCAATTCGTTTCTCGATGCTTTACTTGTCAGCAAGTAAAGGTGGAACACTAAAGACCGGCGGGATTGTTACAGCCATTGCCTATCTCTGAGTGGAATTGGGAGAATATCACTATGGATTTTGTATCAAGACTTTCATACTTGTCGAAGGGACATGTGCCATTTGGGTTATAGTGGATCGATTGATGAAGTCTGCACACTTTTTCCCATGCGTGTGAAGGATTCAGTGGACCGACTGAGCAGATTGTACATTCAGGAGATAGTCTAACTACATAGAGTACCTGTGACTACCGTTTCTAATCGAGACCCGCGCTGTACATCACGTTTTTGGTAGAGTCTTCAGGTGGCTTTGGGGACGAGCTTAACTTTTAGTACAGCTTTTCATCCTCAGACCGACGGTCAGTCTGAGAGGACCATTCAGATTTTGGAGGACATGTTGAGAACCTGTGTGCTTGATTTTTGGGATTCTTGGAAGGATCATCTATCATTAGTAGAGTTTGCATACAACATCAGTTACCAGTCCAGTATTAGAATGGCACCGTATGAGGCTCTATATGGTAGACAGTGTAGGTCGCCTGTTTGCTAGACAGAAGTGGCAGAGACTACTGTTTTGGGACCCAACCTAGTACGGGAGATGATGGAGAAGATTGCAGTGATTCGTCAGCGCCTAGTGACAGCATAGAGTCGCCAGAAGAGTTACGCTGATCGGAGGAGGAGACCGTTAGAGTTTGCCGTGGAGGATCATGTGTTTCTGAAGGTCTCACCTCGTAGAGAGCTGATGAGGTTTGGTTGTAGCGGGAAGCTATCGCCACGTTTTATTGGACCGTTCGAGATCTTGAAAAGGATTGGGGTGATAGCATACTGTCTGGCCTTGCCACCTCAGTTAGCATCTGTGCACAACGTCTTTCACGTTTTCATGCTTCGGAGGTATGAGCCAGATCCCTCACATGGTCTGAATTGGACTGAGCTGAGAGTTGATGAGGATGTGACGTATGAGGAGCGTCTTGTGAAGATTCTAGATACAAAGGAACAGGTGTTGCGGGGAAGAACGATTGGTTATGTCAAAGTTCAGTGCTTTCATCACGGGGTTGAGAAAGCGACTTGGGAGCTTGAGTCTGGGGTTCGTGCGAGATACCCAGAGTTGTTCCCCTCGTGACCTTGTAGTGAATTTTGGGGACGAAATTCCTTAAGGGGGAAAGAGTTGTGAGACCTTGTACTGTTTCATTTTTCATATATATGTATATTCGGTGTTTTGACGCCTTTTTGGCATTTTTGCTTTGATTTGCTTATATGCGTTTTAATGCATGTTTTGGTTAAAATAAGCATGTGGGGTTATTTCCCGGGGTTGTAGGAAATTTCTGTGTGAATTTTAAAAATTCAAAAAAAAAAAGATATTTTGGAGACCTATAAATATCTGGAATTAGATATTTTCAAAAGATATTTTCAAAATTTAACTCCTAAGTTTCCTCCAAATTCTCTCTGCCTTCTCGCTAACTTCTCGGGGGCCCGGGGCTCGATTTTCAATGATCCAACATCGGATCCTTGCTATTGGCATCGTGGTCTACGCATCCATCTAAACGGATTTTGATTTTGACGAAGCTCGAATTTGCACATAGATCAAGGCGTCGGGTTTTTGACCCAACGAGGTAGGATCTCAGATTTTACTGCTGTATAAGGGTGTAATATGTAATCTTGTGCATTTCTACCGTTTAAAAACGCATGGAAGGTGTTTATGTTATGGGAAAAGTTGGGTTTTGAGTTTAAAAACCTTTTTTTGTCATTTTGGTTGGATGAACGGGTTTGGTTGGGCAAAAGGGGTTTATGTTTTAAGTGTTTCTTTTGGTTCCCATTGTAGATATGGGCTCGTGTATGTCCGTGGGGTTCAAAAATATGCGAGTTGGAGATTTAGTTTGAGTTTGGATGTGTTTTGGCTTCAAAATTCAGAAAAAACATCAGTTTCTCGCATAGGACCGCTTGAGGGACCACTCAAGCGGTCTAAGAGGCGGTCTTGGGGAGTTCTCGGGTTTCCTGATCGCTGGACAGACCGCTCGAGCGGTCTAGCTCGCGGTCTGTTTTCGCTGATTGAAAATTTATTTTTAAACTCGATGTATCTCCCTCATTCGGGTTTAGAATTGGGTCATTTTTGTATTCAAATTGAAGCCCCGGAAGTCTTCTTTCCAATGACACCTCCCTCACATTAAAATTCTTTTTGTAGAAAAAGTTATGACATAAATATTGAGGGTATGTCAAAAGTTTTTAGCTGTTTTTCATCCGTTTTTGGCCAAATGTCTTGGAAAAACTTATTTTTCATCCTTATTGGAACTTTTTATCAAGTTTCTTGTTCCTTGACAGTTGTTTGTTGATCTCCATGTTGATGGATGGATCTTTTGGTTTGATCTCCATGTTAGTGGATGGATCTTTGTTTTGTTTGATCTCCATGTTGATAGATGGATCTTTATACATGCTTAATGTAAAAATGTGGAAACGTTTTTATTTTTGTAAAATGATTATCTAGATATACCGAGATGACGTGTATTTAGCACAAGTTACCCTCGGTATAAGTTCAAAAATGTGCGCAGCGTAGGTACTTAGGTCCTTCAGGGTAGTCCCCGTAAATTGAGACGGTGGGGTGCTTAGTTCCATTGGGTTGTCGCCCGTAAATTAAGTGGTTACATTATGGTGCTCCGTATAGAACTTGTCATTACCAAGCGAGTCGTGAATGGCTGGGGTTTAGGGTAATGGACATGAGTCCATAGTTGCTACCTCTATCCTCTTGTGATAGAGTCGGTACATAGGACCATATTCTTCTTCTTTTTCTACGATGGTACGTTCCGTGAGGGAACAATGTTTGATTACTGTTTTTCCTTAACTGTGGTGGTTTAATTGCATTATCCACAGAACATAGTTTTAAGGATTGAAAATAGGGTTTTATGAAATAAAATCGTTTTGAGACTCGTAGTGGTCTGATGGAAAATCGTTTTGGGTTTTGTGGTTGAGTTCGCTCCCACTATATGATTGCATATCCTGCTTTACAGATTTATAGTCTGTTTTCTGTTGGGCTTCAGCTCACGGGTGAAATTTCTGTAAAATCATTTTTAGGTGATACTGTGGATGAGGAGTAGCTTTGGTGGTGCCCGCGGTGGTGAAAGACTTTTATAGTTTTTCTTTTTGATTTACCTGTTCCTGAAGGCAGGTTTTGTATGCCGTAAGGCGATATACTGTATGCATGTTGAAATTGTATATCATCTATTTATGAGAGATGTACTTTTGTTGGGTATCCCTTGGGTTTCAACAGGCGGATTTCAATGTATGAAAACCTATATTTGCATAAAACTGGTGTTTGGTGGATTTTCACGTGACCCTGGGTTTTGGGCCGTGACAGGAAGATACATGTTACGTTTGTTGAATTCCCTCTTGATATTAGTCATTATTCACATAAATTCTGTAAGTCCATTAGAGCTTATATGAAATTTGTATGCAAAAAAAATAATGACACGTTTTTGTCACAAATGTTTGTCGATTCCTTTCACCCCGACTCAATCTATCATTGTTATTGCAATTAGTATTTTATTTTCTCCCTTCAGATTTTAGGACCTTTTGCACTACTTTTGATTGATGTTCGAAATGGGTGTAATGAATATTGTAGTGATATTAGGAAGTTGTTGTGAGCTTAATGAAAGAATAATAGGAACTAGAAGAAGTGAGTTTATAGTGAGAAAAATATGACTACTTTGTGGGTTCAAGCCACAAAGTAGTCATATTTGAGTTGACTTCTGGATGGTTTTCTATAGAAAAGAAAAGAGATTGTTATAGACTTGGCACTGTTTTTACTCGAACTTGTTAATATTTAATAAATCAACTACACATTAGATTATAATATGGTATGGATAATAAGATTGTTCCATTTTTTTATTACTGTTTATGTCATAATGGGATCGTTTCATCCATTTATGATTGGTTTTGTAAGGGAAGCATCAGAGTAGGTGGATTTCCTTTAAGAGTGGAGAAGAACATCCTAACATTACCTATGAAGTGAAAATAGAATAGAACATTTCTAGATCAACCTTATTTGCGTGTCAACATCTGAACAAATAATAGTTGTAAAACTTGTTTGACATTGTTGCATTATAGATTCATACTGTCATTCCTATCATATTGTTTGCCTTTATGGTGGCGATCATTTAGGAATTTTTCTTGGGATTTTTAATAGCAACTTTAACAACCAAGCCACACCCCTTGGATTTATATACATAAAATGATTCCATTCAACTTCTATTTAAATAAACTTCAATATTGTGTCATGCAAAGTAGTTAATAATTGATACTTCTAATTTGAATTATATTAAAATATTCCCTTGCGAATTGTATAACTTGGTTATTAAAAAGTCATATTTATATGTTTAAATTGTTAACTTTATTGGTTCGTGTATATATAGATATTTATTTTATGCTTTGAAAAATCATTATATTTCAAATTAATTTTATTTGTTTTTTAGGCCTTGAAAGAGGAGAGAGAATTGATGGTGGTGCAAAGCGACTGATCTAATGTGGTTTCTAGTCTATGTATTAGATTTTTATTTATTTTATATATTGTACATTTTTGTCTAAATCTCTACTCTTGTGTTAAAAGTGCACCTTTTGTGCACTTCTTAATACATTTTAATTTATATTGATTAAATTGTATTTTGTTAATATTTTGATGCGAATGAATGGATAGTGTCACACCCCCAAATCCAGGGCACTTGAACTTACCCCGTCCGTCCATTATCGAAGGCCCATAAAATGAAAACTTGAATAACATTTGGTTGTAGGTTAAAACATCTCGTTAAAATATAATATGAGCCAATGGTTTGAAAAGAATGAGTTAGATCATTTAAATGAAAGCTTTTGGTATATAAGATATGCTTAGAAGAAGGTAAAAATCTGTAGGGACCCGGTCCCTTTTTATTTGTAAGGATTAATGAAATCATGTTATGATATTTTAGGTAGAAAATAGTTAAGAATTTAATTTTGCGAGAGAATTAAAACTTGATCATGATAACGATTGTTAATAATAATTGTATGCTCAGTAGTGCATGAGAACCATTGTTATGGGTTGTTTGGATGAGTTTTGAGGTGGTTGGCTTATAATTGGATTCATATATATATCTTTTGTTTGAGGTCCCTCTCAGCATTGACCGCTCAAGCGGTGGAGGGACCAGAAACGTTTTTTTTATATCGAGGAAGAGGGGACCTCCCGAGCGGCCCCAAGTCCACTCGAGCGGACTGTCAGCGAGTAGACTTTAAGTTGCGGGTACAATTTTTGTTTTTCATTTATTTTCTTCCTCTTATTGGAGGCCAACTGCCAAGATCCATTGATTAAGAATATGATTTAACTTAAAAAAAACTAGACGGGCAAACGCCAAAATCGACTCCAGATTAAATTTTTTTGATGTCAAACGATCAAAATAAATCTGATATATACTTCCAAAGTTAAATTAGAGTTATACCTTACAAAATCTGACATGATTGATTTCAATTGTTGCAACAACTTTAAGTCTAGAATCCTTCGCCGTTGTAGAATTCAAGTTGAAGCTCCAAATCCAAGTCTTCTATTGTATTCCCGAATACTAAAACACGTCTGTAGTGTGGGCTACCTTGAATGTGTTCTTCACAACCCTCTATAGCCACCAAAAGAATACGTGGAAATCCTAACTGATATAATGATATATATTGTGAGACCATGACCCTTATCTTTTAAGTTATTTATATATTTGATGTGTTTTCTTCAGTATATGAATAGCATCGATGCATGGTTTATGCTTTACAGTTGTAGAACAACATGTATAAATGTGTTATACGCTTTCCTGGACCTTGTTTAGGTTGGTTGGGTTGGGTTGGTTTTTGGGTTGAGAAACCATAACAGATTCCAATACGCTTCTGGTCTTGAGTTCAGTCGACTGGAGGGGTTGGTTCGGTCGACTGAACCAATTTTTTTGAGTTCAATCGACTGAACTCAAGGGTTCGGTCGATTGAACAGTGCCTTTTTGCTACGGTTATAAATATCCCAGGGGCTAAGATATTTTGATATTCTCTTTCTTCCAGGCTAAGAAACCCCTTTTCTCTGCCTTCTCTCTAGCTTTGAGGGCCCGGGGCTTGGTTTTTTGTTCAACCCTTTGTGGATCCTTGCTATCGGGGCCGAGGGCTTCGCATCCATCCAATCAGATTCTTGTTCTGATGCCGTTCAGTTTTGCGACGTCGAGTTCTTGACTCTCCAAAGTATGATTTTAGACCCTATTGCTCTATAAGGGTGATATATGTGATTATACGTGTTTTCACCGGATAGAAAATACATCAAATGTGATTTTCATGTGTAAATCTTGGTTTTGGGTAAAAGTGGGTTTTTACGCCTTTTTTTGGTTGTATACATGTTTCGGGTACATGGTATCCGTAGTTTTTAAAAGGAGGTTTGAAAACAAGGTGTTTTGTGAAAATGGTGAAAAACGTCTTTTTGGAGGTTTGGAGCTAACCTGCGGGGTTGAGTCTCAACTCTTAAACGTTTTGTTGGAAATGGTTTTAGATCTCCATTTTGATGGATTGGATCTCTTTTATACATGTGTTGTATAAACTGTTTTGTGGGTTTTCGTAGTAGAGCTACGATTGGGTTTTGAAATGTTTCCATAGATGTACCGTGACAGTGTGTGGTTTTGAGTTATGCTTCTATTGCTCCTTAGTGGAAGTCCAAAAACGTGAGCAGAGTGGGTTCGCTACGGTCCCTCGGGTTAATCCCTATAAATGTGGTTTGGTTATGCTTCATCCATCGGTCGTGGCAATCCGTAAAGAAGCAAGTGCGTGGTTTGGGTGCTTTCCCATCGGTCATGGAAATCTGTAAAGAAGTCGGTTGCCTTCGTGAATGGCGTTGTTGTTGTTACTCCGTATAGAACTTGTCATTACCTAGCAGGCCTTAAGTAGTTCAGGACTAGAGTAATGAGCAGGAGTCTATAGTTGTTATCTTTGTCTGTGCAGTAGAGCCAGTACATAGGATTTCATTTACATCTTTTCTCCTTGGCTGTGTAACCCGAGTGGAGCATACTATTTGTTTATAGCTTTCCCTTAATTGTGGCATAATATCTGTTAGGATGATATGCATAGTTTGAAGGATGAAAAACGTGGAGTTTTGTGAGATAAAACCTTTTTTGAGACTCGTGGTAGTCTGATGCAAACTTATGATTTTGTAAGAAAAACTTTTTTGGCTCCTGTGGTTGAGTCCGTGTGTGTGTAATTGCATAGCCTGCTTTACAGTTTTATTGGCTATGTTCTATTGGGCTTCGGCTCACGGTGTGGGATTTTACTGTAAAACCTTTTCGGGTGAGCATGAAAAGTTGACCTAGTTGCAGAGGTGATGGAAGACTTGTTGTAGTTTTTCCTATTTTTGTACAAGTACTTTTACATGTAATGCCAGTGATGGCTGATTTTGTACGCCTTTGAGCGATATGCTTATTCATGTATGAGATGCATATTTTTAGTTTATGCGAGTTGAACTGTGGAGATTTTTATCCAAATGATGTATATTTTACAGTTGAGGGCTTTCCAATTGTAAATCTTATTTTCTCAAACTGTTTTTTAGGTGGGCTTTCGCTTGACTCTGATGTTGGGACGTGACAACTTAGTATCAGAGCTCTGGGTTCGAATACCTATGAGCCATGAGAAAGAGGGTACATCACATTGTGAGGATGTATGTGTGCTTGATTGCATGTGTTATAGCGTTTTTCTAACATAGCATGATAGCTTGTGGTGTATACGTGGGTATAAAGGTTGGGCCTTAGGTTTGATTAGTCTTACTTTTGGGCATTTGAATTCACATACTTGGGAGCCATGTTAGAGACGCATTTCACGGATGTGATTTCTAGCAAGGAATCTAAGTAGGTTATTCAGAGTGATGAGTCTTTCTTGTTGGTTCTCCTCGGTATGTGAGATGTGATGACATGATCTTAAGTGGCTATGTGCTAGCATGCTTATATCTGATATGTCTTTTACGTTAGCAATAACATGTTGTATGGATGCTTATCCTGTTATGTTGCTTTCGTATAGAGTTATGTCCATGTGGGGAGGACGAGCCGAGG
Organism: Heliamphora ciliata; assembly: GCA_032360265.1. NCBI lineage: Eukaryota > Viridiplantae > Streptophyta > Magnoliopsida > Ericales > Sarraceniaceae > Heliamphora > Heliamphora ciliata. The sequence goes on along the minus strand of JAUMHN010243263.1, from coordinate 23,259 downwards.
TTGAGACCGTGGCCATGGTTCTGGCCGAAGAGATGTTCCAGTCCCAGATATTGGGGATGCTAATGCATCCCAAGGACCTGCTGACGGAGATCTATTACGTGAGATGGTCGGCTCCATCCGGCAATTGGCTGAGGCCTCTAGGGGAGAGTGACCATACCTGAGCCGAGGGTGACGGTTGCGATGCATGAGTTTCGCCTGCTGGACCCTCCTACCTTTTCTGGGGATCCCAACCCCACGGTTGCCACTGAGTGGTTGGAGCTGGTTACCAGGATCCTTGATACTCTATAAATAGAGGAGGATGATCTGCGAGTTTCATTTGCTACCTTCCAGCTAAGAGGGAGTGCTCATATGTGGTGGAAGTTCGCCAGGACTACAGTTGGGGGCACCTGGGTGGCATTCACGAAGGTATTTCTGGAGAAATACTTTCCTACGACTTTGAGGGATCGCTATAGAGAGGATTTCCTCTTCTTGACATAGGGGACGATGACTGTTGTGGAGTATGAGGCTGAGTTTAAGGCTGAGTTTACTAGTCTATCCAGATTTGCACAGGAGATCGTGCCTACTGATGAGTTTTGTGTGAAGCGGTTCAAGAGGGGTTTGAGGCCCGCTATCCAAGACAGAGTGGCAGCACTTAGGCTATAGGTTTTACAGAGCTAGTAGAGATTGCCATGAAGGTGGAAGACACTCTGAATGAGAGACGTAGAGACAGGGACAGTAGGAGTCAACAGGACGGGGGACGTGCACAGTCCCGGGGACGCAGGGACAAGCGTCAACGGACATTTGGTCTGAGTTTTTATCTGGTGGGGTCTTATTACCCACAGTCTTCTGCATCTACACATCTCGTAGTCTCAACGGGAAGGTCAGATCAGAGGGAGCTTGTTTGTCATAGATGCCAGCGACCGGGGCATCGTACGGCAGAGTATCAAACTGTAGCACCTGTTCAGACTCAGTCACAGTCGCAGACACCCGGGAGAGGGCCACCAGTCTATTTTGAGTGTGGGAAGTCTGGGCACATCTGGAGGAACTATCCTCGAGGAGGGAGCATTCAGAGCACGGCAGGAGCACCAGCTGTTCCATCAGGCCAGGAGAGACAGATGTATTCACAGCCTAGAGCTCAGACATCCCATTTTGTAGAGGGAGGAGCTTCAGTATAGTCGGGTCGACAGTCTAAAGTTCAGGGCCACAGTAGACCGGCCAGGGCATATGTTCTTGCAGATCCTAGTTCATCTAGAGCACTGGTCGGGCCTAATGCTGCTGCTACTACCTCCATGATCAGAGGTACTCTTCTAGTCTTCAGATCCTGGGCCAGTGTTCTTATTGACACTGGATCATCACATTCGTTTGTATCTTCTACTTTTGCATCTGCATTGGGATTGTAAATGGACTGGTTGGGTAGTACCTTGAGTGTAGGACCCTAGTTAGTGGGAGTGTAACGTTGAGTCTTGTCTGTAGATCCTATGTTTTGGAGGTTGCCGATCGTTGTTTAGGGTTTGACTTTATCATTCTAGACATGACGGCGTTTGATGTCATCCTAGGGATGGATTGGTTGACCACATATCGTACCTTTGTCGATTATGATCGACGGAGGGTAACAATTTGTACACTAGTGGGAGGTTATTTCTATTTTGTGGGAGACCGGGATGAGGGTTGGATGTCTTTGCCCAATGCTGTGCGGAACCAGGGCAACCCAGGTTTCCTTTTCTCAGCTCTCATGTTGGATGAGGTGAGGTTTCTGGGACACGTAGTGTCGACAGACAGGGTAGTAGTGGATTTATCAAAGATTAATGCTATGACCGGTTGGGAGTGATCAAAGAGTGTCTTTGAGATACGTAGTTTTCTGGGTTTAGCTAGCTACTATCGATGATTTGTGAAGGAGTTTACGAGACTTGCCGCACCGATGATGCGTCTGATGCGAAAAAGAGTTGTATTTGTTTGGAGTGAGTCCTGTGAGTCAGCTTTCCAGGAGCTGAAGACGCGGTTGACTAGCGCACCAGTATTAATCATTCCAGAGTGAGGCTTAGGGTATAGAGTATACTGTGATGCATTACATGATGGTCTTGGATGTGTTTTGATGCAGGAAGGTAAGGTTGTAGCCTATGGTTCTCGATAGTTGAAGATGCATGAGAAGAACTATCCTACACACGACTTGGAGTTGACAGCCGTGGTCTTTGCCTTGAAGACATGGCATCACTATCTTTTTGGTGAGCATTTCGAGGTATTCTCCGACCATAAGAGTTTGAAATACTTATTTTTGCAGAAGGACTTGAACTTGCGCTAGCGACGATGGATGGAGTTGTTAGGGGACTATGACTTTGACTTGTAGTATCATCAAGGGAAGGCCAATGTTGTGGCTGACGTTCTCAGTAGAAGATCTCATGGGTTGTTAGCTTCTGTGGCTATACGCGAATGGGACATGCTTGGGGAGATTGGGGAGTTTGATCTTTGCCTCAGGGAGACCGCGACGGGTGCTACTTTGTTCTCTGTAGTTTCACGACCTGCTTTGATAGCACGTGTGCTAGAGGTCCAGCAGACGGACCAGGAGGCTCAGATGATACGGGAACGTGTTGCTAGCAGAGAGGATACCACGGGATGGATTGTAGGTTCTGATCAGAGTCTGAGGTTGGCTGGGAGGTTGTTTATGCCAGAGTCATGCCGAGATGATCTACTACGTGAGTGTCATCATTGTTGCCTTGCAGTGCATCCTGGAGGCACGAAGAAGTATCACGACCTACGTCGTCAGTTCTGTTGGATGGGAATGAAGAGAGATGTGATCTAGTTTGTTTCTCGGTACCTTACCTGTCAGAAGGTGAAGGCAAAACATCAGAGACCGACAAGATTGCTACAGTCGTTGCCTATATCAGAGTGGAAGTGGAAGCATGTCACGATGGACTTTTTGTCAAGACTTCCTCGGTCATCTAGGGGACACGACGTCGTATGGGTTGTGGTTGATAGGTTGACGCAGTCTGCACACTTTCTTCCTATCCGTGTGAAGGATTCAGTGGATAGACTGAGTCGCTTGTATGTCAGAGAGATAGTCTGGTTGCATGGAGTGCCAGTGTCTATTGTTTCTGACAGGGACCCGCGCTTTACTCTGCGCTTTACTTCGCGCTTTTGGCAGAGTCTGCAGGAGGCCTTGGGGACGAACTTGATGTTCAGTACTGCTTTTCACCCCAGACGAATGGCCAGTCAGAGAGGACTATATAGACTTTGGAGGATATGCTGAGGGCTTATGTCCTTGATTTTAGAGGTTCTTAAGAGTATCATCTACCGTTGGCAGAGTTTGCATACAACAACAGCTATCAGTCTAGTATTGGGATGGCACCGTATGAGGCTTTGTATGGTAGACCGTGTAGGTCACCCGTATGTTGGACGGATGTGGGAGAGACCACAGTCTTAGGATCCGACATGGTATGGGAGACGACGGAGAAGGTTACAGTGATACGCCAGTGCCTCGCGACAGGGCAGAGCCGTCAGAAGAGTTATGAAGATAAGAGGAGGCAACCTTTGGAGTTTGCAGTGGGAGATCACGTGTTCCTGAAGGTCTCGCTGCGTAGAGGTTCGATGAGGTTTGGTCGTAGCGGGAAGCTATCATTGCGCTTCATTGGACCATTTGAGATCCTCGACAGGATTGGTGATGTCGCATACCATTTAGCTTTGCCACCTCAGTTAGCATCTGTGCATAACGTGTTCCACGTTTCTATGCTTCGGAGGTACGAGCCTTATCCTTCACACGTGTTAGATTGGGCTGAGCTGCGGGTTGATGAGGATGCCACCTATGAGGAGCGTCCAGTGGGAATTGTTGATACAAAGGAGCAGGTGTTGCGGGGTAGAACAATTGCTTATGTCAAGATTTTATGGCTTCATCATGGGGTTGAGGAAGTGACGTAGGAGCTCGAGTCTGGAATGCGTGCTAGATACCCAGACCTGTTTACCTCGTGACCTTGTTGCAAATTTCGTGGGCAAAATTCCTTATGGGGGGAGAGTTGTGAGACCCTGACCCTTATCTTTTAGGTTATTTATATATTTGATGTGTTTCCTTCAGTATATGAATAGTATCGATGCATGGTTTATGCTTTGCAGTTGTAGAACATCATGTATAAATGTGTTATACGCTTTCCCGGACCCTTTTTAGGTTGGTTGGGTTGGTTTTTGGGCTGAGAAACCACAACAGATTCCAGTACGCTTCTAGTCTTGAGTTCAGTTGACTTGAGGGGTTGGTTCGGTTGACTGAACCAATTTTTTTGAGTTTGGTCGACTGAACTCAGGGGTTCAGTCGACTGAACAGTACCTTTTTGCTACGGTTATAAATATCCTAGGGGCTGAGATATTTTGATATTCTCTTTCTTTCAGGCTAAGAAACCCTTTTTCTCTGCCTTCTCTCTAGCTTTGAGGGCCCGGGGCTTGGTTTTGTGCTCGATCCTTTGTGGATCCTTGCTATCGGGGCCGAGGGCTTCGCAACCATCCGATTGGATTCTCGTTCTGACGTCGTTCAGTTTTGAGACATTGAGTTCTTGACTCTCCAAAGTAGGATTCTAAACCCTACTGCTGTATAAGGGTGATATATGTGATTATACATTTTTTCACCGGGTAAAAAATACATCAAATGTGATTTTCATGTGCAAACCTTAGTTTTGGGTAAAAGTGGGTTTTTATACCTTTTCTTAGTTGTATACATGTTTCGGGTACGTGGTATCCGTAGTTTTCAAAAGGAGGTTTGAAAACGAGGTGTTTTGTGAAAATGGTGAAAAATGTCTTTTTGGAAGTTTGGAGCTAACCCGCGGGGTTGAGTCTCAACTCTTAAACGTTTTGTTGAAAATGGTTTTAGATCTCCATTTTGATGGATTGGATCTCTTTTATACATGTGTTGTATAAACTGTTTTGTGGGTTTTCATAGTTGAGCTACGGTTGGGTTTTGAAATGTTTTCGTAGATGTACTGTGACAGTGTGGTTTTGAGTTGGGCTTCTATTGCTCCGTGGTGGAAGTCCAAAAACGTGCACAGAGTGGGTTCACTACGGTCCCTCGGGTTAATTCCCGTAAACGTGGTTTGGTTATGCTTTGTCCATTGGTCGTGGCAATCCGTAAAGAAGCAAGTGCGTGGTTTGGGTGCTTTCCCATCGGTCATGTAAATCCGTAAAGAAGTCGGTTGCCTCCGTGAATGGCGTTGTTGTTGTAACTCCGTATAGAACTTGTAATTACCTAGCAGGCCTTAAGTGGTTCAGGACTAGGGTAATGGGCAGGAGTCTATAGTTGTTATCTTTGTCTGTACGACAGAGTCGGTACATAAAATTTTATTTACATCATTTCTCCGCGGCTGTGTGACCCAAGTGGAGCATACTGTTTGTTTACAGCATTCCCTTAACTGTGGCATGATATTTGTTAGAATGATATGCATAGTTTGAAGGATGAAAAACGTGGGGTTTTATGAAATAAAACCTTTTTGAGACTCGTGGTAGTCTGATAGAAACTTATAATTTTGGAAAGAAAACCTTTTTGGCTCCTGTGGTTGAGTCTGCGTGTGTGTAATTGTATAGCCTGTATTACAGTTTTATTGTCTATGTTCTATTGGGTTTTGGCTCACGGTGTGAAATTTTGCTGTAAAACCTTTTCAGGTGAGCATGAAAAGTTGACTTAGTTGCAAAGGTGATGGAAGACTTGCTGTATTTTTTCCTATTTTTGTACATGTACTTTTACATGTAATGCCAGTGATGGCTAGTTTTGTACGCCTTTGGGTGATATGCTTATTTATGTATGAGATGCATGTTTTCAGCTATGAGAGTTGAACTGTGGAAATTTTTATTTAAATGATGTATATTTTACAGTTGCGGGCTTTCCAATTGGAAATTTTATTTTCTCAAACTGTCTTTTGTGTGAGCTTTCGCGTGATCCTGATGTTGGGGCGTGACATATATGGTGGCTAGGGCAGCATAGCAACATATAAATAGGCTACAGTAAGGACCTATGGAGTAAATATGACTTGGACTCCTAATGTAATTATAAAAACCAACCTCATCCAAAGGCAATTTCACAAAAATATTAATTATAATTCATTCAACTAAAGAATTATAATTACACTCCCAGACATATTCTCAAAACTGAATATTCGAGCTCCAGTTATTAAATGCTTATTTATTCTCCCCACGTTAAGATTGTCGATACTCGCAAATCAAATTAAATTACTGACAATTATATTTAATCAGTTTCTTAAATAAATTCCTTAAGACCTTTCGCTTAACTTATTTGACTGCCAGATAATTAAATTAACCTGCAATATTTGGCTCGGTCAAAACTCATAAGCTTCCTTAAGGGGGAATCGTCAATCCTGATCTTTCGGGATGTAAATTCCGTCAATAATTAATATTTATCATATAATTAATATCGTCATCCAACTCCCTGAGATTATAGACCCGTAAAAGATTGCACCATTTAATGAATCAAATTAACGAATATTAAATATACGTAAATAATTAATTATTTTGGGATTAAGAGTATAAGCACTCATAATAACCATAAGGTATCAATTAATTTATATAGTCTATAAAATTAATTTTCCCAACGTGCTTTTGTTCAATACATAGAAAGTGTATTAGCATTGAGAGTCAGAACAATAGGCGACGCTATTATCTATTTCCCGTTATCAAGGCGGTCTACTAAAACTCTGTGGTACAGTTGTACCGATGGCGTGTCCAATTCCATCTAAGTCGTGAACTGAAAACTTATATTCTGTAAGAATCGATAATCAGGTTTTCTGTGTGTAAGCTGAACTCTACACACTAGATTAAATATTGTGCAGAATAAAAGACACACATGCATAACATTAAATAAATAATAAAATTACATACATTTCTCATTAAGATTCTTATAAAATTAAAAAAATAATTTTATTAATAAATAAAACTAAATACTAAAAACAATAAAAGACATGGTTTTTAGTATAGGACCCTGACAATCTTAGTCTGTAGGCTCTTTGTAAAAGGATCTACAAGGTTGTCTGTCTATGCAATCTTAGCCACAGTAATATCACCTCTTGTACAATCTCTCGTATTACGTGATATTTACGCTCGATGTGCTTTGCTTTCTTGTGGGCTCTTGGTTCCTTTGAGTTGGCAACCGCTTCACTATTGTCACAGTAAAATGTAATAACCGACTGAACTGAAGGTATCACATCCAAATCCAATAAAAAGTTCTTGAGCCAAATGGTCTCTTTGGCTGCTTCAAAAGCTATCACGTACTCGGCATCCATGGTGAAATCAACAATGCAGGACTGCTTGATACTTCTCCAACTTATAGCTCCACCTCCCAAGGTATACACATATCCCGAGGTAAACTTTCTAAAATCCTTATCTGATTGGAGATTTGAGTCTATGTACCCCAAAGGTACTAGATTATCTACCTGGTAAATCAATATATAATCCCCAGCCTTTTTTAGGTACTTGATTATATGTTTTACTGCTGTCCAATACTCCTATCCTAGATTAGATTAATATCTGCTAACTATGCTTACTGCAAAACAGATATCGGGTCTAGTGTACAACATAGCATAAATGAAGCTTCCTACTACCGAAGCATAAGGAACCATCTTTATCTTCTCTATCTCATCAAGTGTCTTAGAAAACTAATCCTTGAATAGAGTGATTCCATACTTGAAAGAGAGAAACCCTTCCTTGAAATCCTACGTGCTAAAATGAGCAAGGATGGTGTCGATATAATTAGCTTGTGATATGTCCAACATCCTCTATTTTCAATCTCGCATAAGCTTGATACCAAGGATGTGACTGACTTATCACAAGTCTTTTATATCGAACTACCCAGATAACCATACTTTAATCGAAGATAATACCCCCATATTGTTTTCGATGAGTAAGACGTCATCCACATAAAGTACTAAAAAGACCATAACACTTCTATCACATTTCCTATACACACAGGACTCGTTAGGATTTTGGTCAAAATCATAAGACTTAATGTCCTGATCAAACTGAGTGTTCCAAGACCTAGATGCCTGCTTAAATCTATAAATAGATCTCCCAAGCTTACACAATATGTGCTCCTGATCCTTTACTATGAAACCGTCTGGTTGCATCATATAGATGCATTTGTCAAGACTTCCGTTAAGAAAGCTGCCTTGACGTCCATTTTCTAGATTTCGTAATCGAAATGAGCCGTAATGGATAAGAGAATCTAGATAGACTTAAGCATGACTACCGGCGAAAAGGTCTCCTTATAATTGATCCCTTTTTTTCTAAGTAAGTCCTTTTGCTATAAGCCTAGCTTTGAAGGTTTTTACCTTCCCATCTGCTCCTCTCTTCCTCTTGTAGATCCACTTGCATTCGATGGGTTTTATCCTTTTCAAGTAGTTCTATAAGTTACCCTGATTAGAATACATAGATTTTAACTCTGAATTCATAGCCTTTCGCCAAAGATCTGCATCTTTATCTTGGAGTGCTTCATCATATTTGCAGGGTTTAGTATCCAGTTCTATCGAAATTCCATCAAAAGACTCTCCAAAGAACATATTCCGATCTGGTTGACGAATAACCCTCCCACTGCGATGAGGCACAATCTGTGTCTATGTACTAGCAGTGACACGCTGTGCTAATTCTGAACCCCGTGTACCATGATCAACAAGCTGCCCCGATTGTAAAACTGGTATGTCAATGGTAGCATCCTGAACTGTTTTAGGATCTGCATGTGTGTTCATAATCCTCCCACTACAACGAGGCAATGGGGTATCGATGACTCGTGGCTTCTTTTCTGTTCTACTGGTATTTTCTCTCAGTTCTTTCAGAACAATTTTACTCTTTGACTTGTGGTCCATTATATAATTCTCTTTTAAGAATCGGGCATTAGTACTAACAATGATCTTTTGATCCTTAGGATTATAAAACAAACCACCCTTTATTCCTCTGGGATACCCTACAAAGAAACAGACTTCCATTCTTGGTTCCAACTTACCTATGTTATCTTTTAACACGTGTGTTGGACACCCCCAAATTCAAATATGCCTCAGACTAGATTTGTGCCCGATCCACAATTCTATGGGAGTAGAAGGTAATGAGTTAGAAGGTACCAAGTTCAAAATATAAGATGCTGTCTCTAATGCAAATCCCAAAAACGAATCGGGTAAATCCAAATAACTCATCATCAACTTTACCATCTCCATAAGAGTCCTATTTTTTCTTTCATCTACACCATTCTACCGTGGAATGCCTGGTGTAGTCAACTATGATGTAATCCCCTCTGCTGACAAATAGTTTCTAAACTCTCCAAAGAGGTACTCGCCTCCACGGTTGGATCATACTGATTTGATACATTTATCCAAATGCTTCTCAATTTTTGCCTTGAATTATTTAAATTTCTCAAAGCATTCAGACTTACAGTGCATCGAATAAATGTATCCATACCTTGAGTAGTCATCAATTAAAGTGACGAAGTACTCAAAACCTTCTCTAGCCCAGATAGTGATAGATCCACGTAAGTCAGAGTGAACCAGTTCTAACGGTTTTTTAGCTCTATAACCTTTAGCTGAAATGTCCTCTTGGTAATTTTTTTCTCCAAACAGGATTCACAAACCGAAAGTGCCTAAACATCTAATGAACCTAAAGGTCTGTCTTCAACCAGTCTATTTATCATTTTCAGATTAATAAGACCTAGGCGTAAGTGCCAAAGATACTTTTAGTTCATTAAAGAAGGTTCATTTCTCCTAAATGGTGAATCAGATGTATTATTTAATTCATGCAATTGCAGTGTAGGAGAGATAGGAGTAATAACATAAAGATTATCTACTAATGTACTAGAACAGATAAACTGTTTATTATCCTTAATAACCATAGAATAATTAAAATAAACCAAATATCCGTCTTTACCAATCTAGAAATAAAAATTAAATTCCTTCTAGTGTAAGGTATATAAAGACGATTTCTTAATATTAAAGTCCAATCTCTATTAAAACTGAGAGTAACATCTCCTACTGCAATTGTTGTTACCCTTGTATTATTGCCTATGTGTAGGTAAATCTCTCCATCACTAAGTTGTCAGATTTCTTAAAACACCTGCAATAAATTGTAGACTTGATTAGTAGCTCCCGTATCTACACATCAGGTACCGGTAGATAACACCGCTAAACATGTTTTCAGAACTATTGAACAAAAATTACCTTTCTTGTTCTACTTGCTAAGATAAACTGATTATTATTTTTTGAGCGTCGTGTCTAGTTGCAGTGAAAATAACTATCTTTCGACTTTTTCACACCAGCTCGTAACCTACTAACTACGTTGCAAATCGTGTCACCCTATTTCTGAACCTTTTTTTTCTTCATGCCTTTCAGCTTAGAGGAAGAGTACGTTTTAGCAATAAACATATTTTTTGACTTCCTAAGAATACCCTTGGCAGTTAAAATTATATCTAGATTCTTTTTCTAGTTAAAATAATTAGAACCCGTAAGTTTATTTTCTTTGAGTATAGCCACGAGTAGATTAAAAGTTATTTTAATCCTGAAAATTATATAATTAAAAATCATTAATTATGTTGAGTAAAAAATTTAAATTTTATTTTAAAATCGGTTCCCTATACCATTTTTAAAAAAATCGCCAGCAGCCTGGTACACCGTGAATAGCATACCTTGATGGAAAAGACATCTACTACTCATCATTTGTCTAGACAGGTCGATTCCTATTAATTTTATTATCTAAGCAATATATAATACTAAGTAAAATTAAACAGCAGACGTAACTTTGGTCCAATAAATAATAGCAGTGACTCAGATGGAGAGAATACTATTATTTATAGCTAAGTGTATATTATCACTTAATCCCGAATCAATCGTTTTACAATGAACCATTTAGATAAAGAAGTGATTCATACTAACAGTTAACCAGAATTATCCCTAAAGGAGGTTTGTACCGGTGATTTCGTAATTAATTCTGTCCGATGGGGAGGAAGGCCCAAATGCCAACACACAAAATTAATTACATCACATACTAACTAGTGATGGAGACCGCAAGATTTATCTGTGAATAAATTTTGTGAGACCCTGACTCGTTTTCTTTTTTCGGCGTTTTTCGACGCGCATTTCGTGTTTTTGTTTGAGCATGTTTTTAATGCTTTTGATGCATGATCGGGCTTAGATATGCATGTGGGGTTGGTTCCTGGGGCCTTGGGTGTTGCGGTGCGAATTTAAAAAAAAAAAAATATATATTTTCGTGGCCTATAAATATCTAGCTTTACATATTTTGGAAAAGATATTTTCATAACTTCCTGGCTAAGTTTTCCTTTTTTTTCCAATGGAAGCTCTGTCTTCTCTCTAGATTTTCTTGGGGCCCGAGCTTTCTTTTTGGCGATTGAGTAGAAGATCCTTAGTCACCTCGTGGTGGGCTATGCGTTCATCCAGGCGAAATTCTATTCCAGCGAAGCTCGGTTTTGCACATGAATTGAGACGTCGAGTTTTTAACTCATCGAGGTAGGATTCTACACCTGTATGTTATATAAAGGTGCTATGTGTAATCGTGTGTGTTTTTATCGGTTAGATCGCACTAGATCTGATTTTGTTTAAAAAGTGGGGTTTTGGTTTAAAATTGTTTTGGGTGTTTTTAGTTGGATGAAATCGGGTTTCGAGTGTTTCTCTTGAGATTTTGAGGTAGTTTTGGGCTTGTGTATGTCCGTGGATTGTTAAAGGGGTGTTTGGATGGTTTAATTTGGAGTTGAGAAGCTTATTCTGAAGCTAGGGTTTGCTTTCTGCCGTTGCCCAGTTCTCTGGTTGAAAAATATGATTCTGTTGCGTTTGTGTTGACACCTCTGTTGTTGGTGTCGACACATTTTCTTTCTGTTTGCGTTGTCCTTGTCGCAGTTGTTTTGTGTCACACAATTTCTGTTGGTATCGACACAATTTGTCACTGGTGTCAACACTTTTCTGTTTGTGTCGACACATTTTCTATTGCTGTTTGTGTTGTTGCTCTCGGTTCTTTTGTGTCGACACCTTCGCTGTTTGTGTTGACATATTTTCTGTTTGTGTCGACACCTTTGTTGTTTGTGCCAACACCATTTCTGTTTGTGTCGACACTTTCGTGATTTGTGTTGACCCCTTTTCCATTTGTCGTGCTGGGACATTAGGGGTTTCTTTTGGGCGTGTTGAGCGTGTGGGGGTTTATTTGGGTCCTAGGTTTCCAATTGGTGTCCTATGGTATTCAATTGATTAATTTATGGGATTCGTTGATTCAAATACCTTTGGATTATTTTTGGGGTTCGGTTGGTCGTGCAGTGGTTTCGGGGGTTACGTCTTGATCCCAGGTGTTCGTTTAGATGCCGTCCTTGGGTTGACGTGTATGGTTAGATTTGGGCATTGTGGCACAGTTGTGTGCGTGTCGGTTATGTTCGGGACGTGTAGGTCTGTGGTTCGGTTCAAAGGTGAGGTTTTGGTGAGGACCGGGTTTTGTGGGTTTCGTGTTGGCTTTGGGGTTAGGCTTGGTCGTATGGGTTGTTGGTTATCCAGGTGAGTGGATGTCGAGTTATGTGACGGGTGGCGTCTTGATGCGAGGTTATACGTGGCTAAGTACATTTACAATTCTAGTATATTTATGTATGAATTATGTGGTTTTGTTATCGTTGTGTGTAACGTGATTTATGCTTTAAAACCTAGAGTTTTATGGGCATGTGTATATGAGTTATGAGGAATGGATGCATATAGAGCATGTTGCATGTGTTGCAAGTGTAGTGTGAGTCGCGTGTGTAGCATGTGACGTGATTATGTGTACGCAAGGTTGTACATGGTTTTATGCATTAAATCCTAATTTAGGTTTGCATAGGTGTATGGAGTGTGATAGATGGATTTGAGGTCCCTCGTGAAAAGTCCAAAAAAATACGTTCGGGGCTGCGGTGTCCCTCGGCAAAGGACTGAAAAGATTCGTTTGGGGCGGGCGGTAGTCCCTCAGCGGAAGGGCCGAGAAGATTGTGTTTGGGGCTGCGGTCCCTCGGCGTGAGGCCGAGAAGAATGCATTGGCGGGACTGCGGTCCTTCGAGTTCAGCCTGAAAAGTTATATGGATTGCATGAACTGCATTGTAAGACGGATAAAACCAATTTCAAATTATTTTTAAGAGTCGTGTGAATCGTGATCTAAAAACCTTTTTTTAACTGTTTTCAGGGCTCTTGTGAGTGAGTCAAAAGATGGTTTATATCATCGCTTTCCCGTTTGCATGTGAAAATTGTTTTAAAGGCTTGAAAGAGAGTCTAAAACTGCACTACGATTTCTTAGCATGCTTTGTTTATATTGCATGCTTGTCTAGTTTCTGCAGAGGTTTGGATCATGGTGTGGGATAAAATATTTTCAGGTACCGATCACGCGCTCTGATTCAGGATTGCAGGTTAGAGGTAGAAGAGTTATAGTCTTCCTTTTTGTTTCTTTTGTATCATGTATGTGTATTACATGTTTCTTGGTGTTGGGGCCGTGCAATGTAAGCCGTTTGGCATTTATATGCAATACGTGTATGTTTTATATTGAGAGTGAATTCTCGGGTTGGGTGTTATGTTGGTTGGTTTATGGGTGTTTCACGTGGTCTAGAGTTTGGGGCATGACAGATTGGTATCAGAGCTCTGGGTTCGAATACCTAAGAGTTGTGGAAAGAGGGTGCGTTCACATGTGAGGTTGATTGCGTGTGCTTGATTGCATGTGTTTAGATGTTTTGATAACATGTACGTGTTAGCATGTTAGGCATGTGGATGTTGTGTATATGTGAGCATGGAGGTTGGACCTAGGATTGATTAGTCTTGCCTTTAGGCGTTTGGATTAACAAACTTGGGGGGCAAGTTAGAAACGCGTTTAGTTGACGTGATTTGTAGTAGGGAATCTGAGTAGGTTATCCAGATTGACGCGTAAATGTAATTTACCCTAAAATATAGGGCGTGTAAGTGTAATTTACTCATTCCAATTTTATGTAATGAAAGACAGCTAGCACGAACAAATTAAAAATCAAATAAGATGTTCAGAAATATCATCAACACATTTAATCACTCACATTTAACAATATTAATAAATATTTTTATTAATAAATTCAAAGATTATAGTGATCTGCCCACTTTTTGAATAGTGGTTCAAGACTAATATCATGGTAATATGATGTATCACCGTTACATAAAACAATACTAGAAATACCCCCGGGACATCTTGTTTTTTTACGATATTTTTCATTAATTGTGGGGGGGAAAACTTAACTCTTAAATGTGATGAACCCTGTTAAACCCTCCGGGAGATGAAACTCTACGAGGCATAAATAAATATGTTAATTTTTTTCTTAATTATTTAATATCAATTGAGGGGGGGAACAACCCTGTTAAACCCTCCGGGAGATGAAACTCTGCGATGCATAATTTGTTTTTATTGTATTTTGTTATTATTTTATTTATTAAATATCTGTTTACATTGAAAAATGAATCATGTTAAACCCTTCGGAGAATGAAACTCTGCGAGGCATAAATATAGATGTTAATTTTTTTGTTTTTTTATTAATTTTTAATTTATTATTAAATATCAATTTAGAAGGGGAAACAACCCTGTTAAACCCTCCGGGGGATAAAACTCTGCAAGGCATAATTTGTTTTTATTGTATTTTGTTATTATTTTATTTATTAAATATCTATTTACGTTGGAAAATAAACCCTGTTAAACCCTCCGGGGGATAAAACTCTGTGAGGCATAAATATAGATGTTAATTTTTTTTTTACTTTTTTATTAATTATTTAATTTATTATTAAATATCAATTGAGATGGGAAAACAACCCTGTTAAACCCTCCGGGAGATGAAACTCTGCGAGGCATAAATAAATATGTTATTATTTTGATTTTATTTTTTTGATTATTTAATTTCTTAAATATCTATTTACGTTGAAAAATGAACCCTGTTAAAGCCTCCAGGGGGAAAACTCTGCGAGACATAAATTAAGATGTTAAATGTGAGACCCTGACCCTTTTTAATTTTTGCAACGTTTCGACGTGTTGTTTATTATTTTTACAATAGCATGTGTATGAGCGTTTTATGCATGTTCGAGCTTAAAAATGCATGTTGGTTTGGAAACCAGGACCGTTGGGTGTCGTGGTGTGAGGGTTTTAAGAAAAAAAAAAAAAAAAATTTTCGTGGACTATAAATATTTAGCCTTAGATATTTTGGTGGAGATATTTTCCAAAGCATAGAGGCTAAGTTTCCTTTTCCAAACAAAAATCTCTGCCTTCTCTCTAGATTTTCTTGGGGCCCGGGCTTTGTTTTTGGCGATCGAGTAATGGATCCTTGCTATCGGCATCAAGGGCTACACGTTCATCCGGACGGAATTTTGTTTCGACAAAGTTCATTTTTCACGGAGTTTGAGGCGTCAAGTTTTTAACTCAATGAGGTAGGATCCTAGATTATTTTGTCTTTAAAGGGTGCTACATGCAATTATATGTGTTTTCACCGTTTAAAAATGCATGAAAAATTGGTTTATTTTTGAAAAGTTGGATTTTGGGTTCAAAATCACTTTTGGGTTGATTTCGGTTGGAGGAAAAGGGGGGTTTGAGGCTTTTCTTTCGGTGTATCTTTATTGTTTCGGGCTTGTGTATATCCGTGGGTTGTTAAAGGGGTGTTTGGATGGTTTAATTTTAGGCTGAGAAGTTGTTTCAGTAGCTTGGGTTTGATTTCGACACAATTTCCTTCTGGGGTGCTGAGTACGCTCCAGTAGCTTACGTTGAACTCTCAGTTCTTTTGTATCCACACATTTTCTGTTTGTGTCGACATATTTTCCCTTCTGTTGGAGTTGTGCATTCTTTTGCTGTTTGTGTCGATACCTTTGCTCTTTGTGTCGACACCTCCGCTCTTTGTGTTGACACATTTTCTGTTTGAGTCGACACATTGGCTGGTTATGGAACCCTTTTCTTTTGGTCATATTTTTCTCATCCGGACGCAGAATTTGGTCATTTTTGTGTTCAAATTGAAGCTTCGGAAGTCTTCTTTTCAATGGTACCTCTCTCACAATAAAATTCTTTTTGTAGAAAAAGTTATGATCAAAAGAGTGAGGGTATGTCAAAATCTCTTAACCGTTTTTCACCCGTTTTTAGCCGAATGTTTGGGAAAAGCTTATTTTTTCATCCTTAATGGAACTTTTTATCAAATTTCTGGTTCCTTGGGAGTTTGTTGGTGGATGATGTGGCGGTTGGCCTTTGGGTCTTTTATACATGTTTAATGTATAACTGTTTAAAATGCTTATATATCATGTTTTGTGTTTAAATCTTGCTTTGGATAAAAAGTATATTTTAGGCTTTCATTGGTTTATTACATGATATGAATTGTTGATATCTATGGTTTTCAAAGGGTGTTCTTGAAAATGGTAGTTTCTGATAAAATCTCAACACTATGTTTTGGAGGTTTAGAGCTAACCCTTGGGGTTGAGTCTCAGGTTTGGAAACATTTTGTGAAAACGAAAAAAATATTTTAAAAATATTTTGTTTGATATCCATGGTTCATGGATTGGATCTCTTGTTTATACATGTGTTGTATAATTATTTTTCTGGAAAACTTTTTGAAAAGGTTTTCTTGATCTCTATGTTGATGGATGGATCTGTCTATATAAATGTTTTACAGTTCGATTTTTGAGAATGATTATCTAGATGTACCAGGACGACATGTATTTGGCACAAGTTTTCCTTGGTGTAAGTCTAAAAACTTACGCAGCGTAAGTACTCAGGCCCTTCGGGTTAGTCTCGTAAATTGAGACGGTTGGGTGCTTAGTTCCCTCGGGTTGTCGCCCGTAAATTAAGTGGTTCGTTATGGTGGCTATGTATAGAACTTGTATTTACCTAGCAGGCCTTAAGTGGTTTAGGACTATGGTAAAGGGGCAGGAATCTGTAGTTGCTACCTCTGTCCCCTTTTGATGGATTCGGTACATAGGATTAAATCATCTTTTCCGCGATGGTACATTCTACGAGGGAATAATATTTTTTATTACTATTTTTTCTTAACTGTGGTTGATCTTTTGCATTATTTGTAATGCCTGGTTTGAAGGCTGAAAACATGGATTTTATGAAATAAAATTATTTTGGGAGACTTGTGTAGTCTGATAGGAAAACTTGGGGTTTGTGGAAAACCGTTTTGGGTTCTGTGGTTGAGTTTAGCTCCCACCTTATATGATTGTATATTTCCTGCATTACAGCTTTATAGTCTTTTCCTATTGGGCTTCGGCTTACGGTGTGGAATTTTGCTGTAAAATCATTTTCAGGTGAACATGTGGAGTTGACCTAGATGCTTGAGGTGATGGAGAACTCGTAGTAGTTTTCTGTTTTGACATGTAATTTTACATGTGATGCCTATTTCAGAAGGCGGGTTTGTACACCTTGAGGCGATATAATTATTCATGTATGAGTTACATGTTTATTGTTTATGAGAGCTGAACTATGGGGATCTTTTATCCAAATGTTGTATATTTTTGAGTTGATGGTTTTTCAACTGCAAATCTTATTTTCCTGAACGATTTTTGTGGGCTTTTGCGTGACTCTGGTGTTTGGGGTGTGACAAATTGGTATCAGAGCTCTTGGTTCGAATACCTAAGAGCCATGAGAAAGAGGGTACATCACCTTGTGAGGATGTGCGTGTGCTTGATTGCTTGTGTTTAAGCATTTTTTTACATAAGCATGATAGCCTGTGTAGCATGATGGTTGTGTATACGTGAGTACGGTGGTTGGACCTTAGGATTGATTAGTCTTGCCTTTGGGCGTTTGGATTAACGAACTTGGGAGCCAAGTTAGAAACGCGTTTCACGGACGTGATTTCTAGCAAAGAATCTAAGTAGGTTATCCAATGTGACGAGTCATTGTTGTCAGTTCTCCTCGATATCGGTGTGTGTCTGCACAATCGTTGTGGCTATGTGTTAGCATGATTATGTGGTATGTGATAGAAATAACATGATAGATCGACTGTAGGTTGTCGTGTTTCATGTTTTCTTTATAAATAACCTTTATACCCTTCGAGATGACGAGATCGTGGTTTGGTTCTGAGATGTGCGACTCGATTGCTATCAGTTGCAGAGGTAAGGTTATGAGTTGAGTGTTGACTGCTTGGTGTGTTGTGGAACTCGTTAGTGAGTTGGGTTTAACCGTGTGAAGTTGGCCTCGGTTGGTAAATCATTGAGTGTTTGAGCAGAGTTTTGTTCAGGTGTAGTCGAAGTATGGTTGACGGCTTTGGCTTGGGTAGCTGGCTTCTCTTGAGAGTAAGTTATCGAAAGTTGTAGATGTGTTATGGATAGCCTTGTGAGTAGGGGCGATACGGTGTTGGAGACCCTAGGAAATTAGTGGTTCTGATTGGTTCTGTGGATAGTGATAATCCCTTTTGGGATTTTGGGTGTATGTGGTTCTAGCCGTGTGTTGGATTAGATACGTCTTGAGCCATGCTATGTCATGAGCTGCGTACTCAAGATGGAGTATGGACGAAACATAGTGGATGGGAGCGTGATAATCCTTGGCCAGGCGTATACTAAGATAGCAGAACGTGAGTGGTTCTAGAGATATTCCTTTGTAGTCAAGATGTTGATGGTAGTCAGAGTAGCATCTGAGGATGTTGTCAGTAGTCTGAGTAGTCTGAAGACCTTGGACGCTGTGCACCTTCTTGAGGTTAGAGAATTGACTTCCGAGTGAGTGAGCTCAAGGTTATGAGGACGAGTATGAGTTGCAAATATGCTGAAAAGAGCATGGGTCACGATAGGTGAGAATAAAGTGTGGAGTAATAAGGTTCAGTAATCGATGTGCACTCTGAGAGTGTGGAGTAATAAGGTTCAATAATGTACCGTGTGATTTGACCAGCCTGGGGTGATAGGTGAGAAATCGTGGGTACGATGCATGTGATCGATGTGCGCTTTGAGAGTGGAAGTGCGAAAGGTGTCTGCATGGTTAAGGGAGTTCTTGATAACTCTCTCAGGGATTGGGTTTCCTCTGTTCGGTGCCGTGCGCTTTCTATGAGAGTTACATGGGCAGTGAGTTCGAGGCTGTGACGTGATTGTGGTTTGCCTAGCAAGAGTTCGGTTGTGTAGCGCAACCTTGTGAAGTGAGATTTGGGGCGCAATGGGATGTGTAATACCAGGTATGCAGATGGATGGTGTTCATGTGTGTGACTGAGGTCTGAGAGTTGAGAACTCAGTGTAGCAGACGATCCCAGTATCGTGATTGGGATTGATAGCAGCTGTGTGACTGTAGTCGATGTGGCCTCGAGATTGGACCATGGGTTTTGTTGACCCTTTTCTTCTCTTTGGAAGGAGATAGAGTTTCTTTCTGGCGTGTGTTGTTTCAACTCGGTTGGATAGAGATGCCAGGTTCTTGAGTGATTTAGGTTTTGGTTGTGTTCTGAGACTGTGAAATCTCAATGGATTTATAACCGTGTTGTGATCCTTGGAGTTGTGATTCAGGGGCGTGTATCGCCAGGATTGGGTGATTATTGGACTAATGCTTCGTGGTTTCAATGGAGGGTTGAACCATTTGGATTGTGATCTTTGTGAGGTCCAGTTGGTAGACAGGGAATGCTTGGAGAGTTGGTGTTGAGACGTAGAGTTCTTTTTAGTGATCAGTTGAGGATCGTTGATAGTTGTGTATGTATGGTTGTGCTTCTAACTCAGGGCAGAATAGGAATTTTATCGGAATAGTGCGGCTGTGATATGTGTATGGTGGGCTTCTAGTAGACTTTTGTGAGTCTAGCTTTTTGTTCTGTTTGAGGACTTGGAACATCTTAGAGTTCTTAGAGTTGATGAGTGGTTGGCGACTATGTTAAGTGTTGTGCTTCAACAAAACTATTGTTTGTGTGGATGGTGGTCCCGAGAGTATGATGTTGGAGAAGTCTTGGTGACAGTGATTGGATAGCAAAGCGTTGAGATGTGTAGTGACTTGCTGTGGTACGGGAGACATGATTGGGATGGTGTAGGTTGTTGGATACCTATGAGATGTTCCATTTGCAAGACGTGCTTGGTCGAGTGACCCATTAGGGGTCAGGTGACCTTGTGGCTGTGATGCCGGATTAGTTTTCGATGGTGTAGAACCTTGTCCCAGACAATGGTGTATCATCTAGTGTTTCTTCAAATGAGATGAAGGTTGAGATGGAATGTGTTCCTTGGTATTCCAGATGAGTTAAGTGAGCTTCTCTCTGGAGTTGGATGTTTGTGTTATGATCATGGATGGGCGTCGTGTCAACTATGTGATGGCGTTGTTAGCATCAGCAAGGTAATGATGTGGTATCAAAGTTGGTGATCGTTAGGACTTGAGTAAATTTTGTGCGTGTAGTATGTGACTTCGTGTGACCGATGTCAAGTTTCATCATTATGTGTTTGGACTCGTGGAGATAATCCTTGGTGTGTATTGTGAGGTGTGATCGAGACGGTATGTGGCAGTGAGAACGAGGGTGATAGTCTCTACGTCCAGGAGTAGAGAGTGTTTGGAATCAAGTACTATGGTAGATTGGTCTTGTGTGATGCGTTTGTCACCAGAGTGGTTTGTGTTCGGCGAGAGTTAGGTTTCGAGCTTTGGCAGCATGAGTTGGATCTTGATCCGACGTTTTATAGATGTTTCATGGATGACAGCAGTGTCAGTGGAACTTGCCCGTGCGAGTAGTTAGCATGGAAGTTGATTCATAAAGTCGTGTTTACCTTGTGTGACAACAGTTTTGGGGGGTTTCAGTTGCTGGGACATTTTTGATGTTATATAGTGCTGCTGGGTTTGCATCAGAAATTATTGATGGTTGACGAGCTGGTGTTGGCATGAGTTTCAGTGTTGAATTTCGGGGACGAAATTCCTTTAAGAGGGGAAGAGTCGTGAGACCCTGACCCTTTTTAATTTTTACAACGTTTCGATGTATTGTTTATTGTTTTTACAATAGCATGTTTATGTGCGTTTTATGCAAGTTCAAGCTTAGAAATGCATGTTGGGTTGGAAACCAGGACCGTTACGTGTTGTGGTGTGAGGGTTTTAAATAAAAAAAGAGATATTTTTGTGACCTATAAATCTCTAGCCTTAGATATTTTGGTGGAGATATTTTCCAAAGCTTAGAGGCTAAGTTTTCTTTTCTAAACAAAAATCTCTGCCTTTTCTTTAGATTTTCTTGGGACCCGGGCTTTGTTTTTGGTGATCGAGTAATGGATCCTTGCTATCGGCATCGAGGGCTACACGTTCATCCGGACAAAATTTTGTTTGGACAAAGTTCCTTTTTCACGGAGTTTGAGGCATCGAGTTTTTAACTCAACGAGGTAGGATCCTAAACTATTTTGTCTTTAAAGGGTGCTACGTGCAATTATATGTGTTTTTACCGTTTAAAAATGCATGAAAAGTTGGTTTATTTTTGAAAAGTTGGATTTTGGGTTCAAAATCACTTTTGGGTTGATTTCGATTGGAGGAAAACGGGGGATTGAGGCTTTCCTTTCGGTGTATCTTTTTTGTTTCAGGCTTGTGTATGTCCGTGGTTTGTTAAAGGGGTGTTTGGATGGTTTAATTTGAGGTTGAGAAGTTGTTTCAGTAGCTTGGGTTTGATTTTCACCATTGTCTGTAGCTTATTCTGAGATTTGGAAATTTTTGAATTTTATGTCGA
This sequence comes from Heliamphora ciliata, assembly GCA_032360265.1. Lineage (NCBI taxonomy): Eukaryota > Viridiplantae > Streptophyta > Magnoliopsida > Ericales > Sarraceniaceae > Heliamphora > Heliamphora ciliata. Next base: position 1,691 of record JAUMHN010243263.1, on the reverse strand, counting down.
CACCTTTTTCTATTAGGGCCGACACAATTTCCTTCTGGGGTGCTGAGTACGCTCCAGTAGCTTACGTTGAACTCTCGGTTCTTTTGTGTCGACACATTTTCTGTTTGTGTTGACATCTTTTGCTGTTGGTGTCGACACATTTTTTGTTTGTGTCGGCACATTTTTCCTTCTGTTGGAGTTGTGCATTCTATTGCTGTTTGTGTCGACACCTTTGCTGTTTGTGTCGGCACCTCCGCTATTTGTGTTGACACCATTTCTGTTTGTGTCGACACCTTCGCTAGTTGTGGAACCCTTTTCATTTGGTCATATCTTTTTCATCCGGACTCGAAATTGGGTCGTTGTTGTGTTCAGATTAAAGCTCCAGAAGTTTTCTTTTCAATGGTACCTCTCTCACAATAAAATTCTTTTTGTAGAAAAAGTTATGTTCAAAAGAGTGAGTGTATGTCAAAATCCCTTAACCGTTTTCTCCCGTTTTTTACCGAATATTTGGGAAAAGCTTATTTTTTCATCCTTAATGGAACTTTTTATCAAATTTCTGGTTCCTTGGGAGTTTGTTGGTGGATGATGTGGCGGTTGGTCTTTGGGTCTTTTATACATGTTTAATGTATAACTGCTTAAAATGCTTATATATCATGTTTTGCGTTTAAACCTTATTTCGGATAAAAAGCATATTTTAAGCTTTCCTTGGTTTATTACATGATATGAATTGTAGATATCTATGGTTTTCAAAGGGTGTTCTTGAAAACGGTGGTTTTTGATAAAATCTCAACACTTTATGTTTTGGAGGTTTGGAGCTAACCCTTGGGGTTGAGTCTCAGGTTTGGAAACGTTTTGTGAAAACGGAGAAAATATTTTTAAAATATTTTGTTTGATCTCCATGGTTCATGGATTGGATCTCTTGTTTATACATGTGTTGTATAACTATTTTTCTGGAAAACTTTTTGGAAAGGTTTTGTTGATCTCCATGTTGATGGATGGATCTGTATATACATGTATAATGTTTATTTGTAAAATATTTTCGTAGTTGAGCTACAGTTCGGTTTTTGAGATTGATTATCTAGATGTACCGGGACGACGTGCATTTGGCACGAGATGCCCTCGGTGTAAGTTCAAAAACGTGCGCAACGTAGGTACTCAAGTCGTTCGGGTTAGTCCCCATAAATTGAGACGGTTGGGTGCTTAGTTCCCTCGGGTTGTCGCCCGTAAATTAAGTGGATTGTTATGGTGGCTCCGTATAGAACTTGCATTTACCTAGCAGGCCTTAAGTGGTTCAGGACAATGGTAAAGGGGCAGGAATCTGTAGTTGCTACCTCTGTCCCCTTGTGATGGATTCGATATATATGATTAAATCATCTTTTTCGCGATGGTACATTCCGCGAGGGAACAATGTTTTTGATTATTATTTTTCCTTAACTGTGGTTGATCTTTTGCATTATTTGCAATGCCTGGTTTGAAGGATGAAAACATGGGTTTTATAAAATAAAACCGTTTTGGGAGACTTGTGTAGTCTGATGGAAAAACTTAGGGTTTGTGGAAAATCGTTTTGGGTTCTGTGGTTGAGTTTAGCTCCCACCTTATATGATTGTATATTTCCTGCTTTACAATTTTATAGTATTTTCCTATTGGGCTTCGGCTCACGGTGTGGGATTTTGCTGTAAAATCATTTTCAGGTGAACATGTGGAGTTGACCT
>JAUMHN010243046.1:6395-17939 GCA_032360265.1 Heliamphora ciliata | reverse complement strand
GAGTACCCGACCCACTCGAGTCAAGTGACTTCGTGTCACTCGAGTTACCCGAGTAAGCGGTTCCCAAGGGTACTTCGTAATGTGACAAATCATTTCCTTAACCACTAAGTCACATGTCTTTCAACGTCCCGTGTAGAATTGTATTACCATTATCTTCACTGTCTTTGGGACATACTTTCGATTCTTAGAGAAATCAAATATAATATGTGCCATATATATATTTAGCTTATTCAGTCTGTGCTATGTCATTACAATCAGGTAGTCAAAGTTACACTCACAATCTGTGCTGTCTTCATGGTCTGTGTCATAGTAACATATAATCAAGTAGTCAGGGCTACTATCATAGTCTGTGCTATGCTTCACAATCTGTGTTGTGGAATATCTTCATTCGTAGTCAAAGCTACGCTTCATAGTTTATGCTATGAAATATTGTACATTTCGAGATATTTAATTAATAACATCAATTGGCTGAGCTACTGATGGTCCCTAGCGACTCGGGTTCCTAGTGACTCAGGTCGATCAAATTCGAGCCATTTCGTAATTTAGGTAACTTAGCGTTACATGTCTGGTCTCTTAATAGAGAAACGATTGAACTATCCGAGTAGCTCAAAGCACTCGAATTGCTGGGCCTTCTACTAACTCGAGTCATTTTATGGGTCAAGTGATTCGTGTAGGAGAAAGTACATTCTCAATGATCATCTGAGCCGCTGTGCACTAGTAGCTCAAGCGAGATATCATAATTACTATCAAATTAGTTGACTCGAGCAACTTAGATACATGCACTAGTGAAATTTTAGGCCTACTTAACACACTAAAGCAATTAGCAAGGTCCGAGTAACTCGATCCCACCTACTCGAACAATTCGAGTGTTCGTCCAGTACTTATCCATAAATTAGGTATAAGTAGAGCTACTCGGGTCACAGGTACATCAGGAATTAAATTGTCATGTGAGTACCTCGATTCAGGATATGGGGTCATATCATAACCCATGAGTTACTCGGGTACTCACCCAAGTAACTCGGACTCTAAACTTGTCCACATTTATCGGCTCATTTATTTTTGATCACCTACATTCTGTCCCATGCACGTGCGTGAGTAATCAACGCATATTGAACACACGTTAACTCGTAGGCATGTTAAACACGTGCTGACCCACACGCGTGTCTACTCACACGCGCGCACCTTAATGAATGCTTACCACCGCGTTGCCTCGTATTCATTTTACCGACGCCATTAATATCCTCAAGCTTTCGAGTTCTCCTTTTCTCCTTTAAAACCCATGGTGGTCTCCATTTGGTACTCCATCATTTCTTAGCCCCTCTCTCTCTCTCTCTCTCTCTCTCTCTTTCTCTCATCTCCCTGGTCGTGTTCTTTCTCCAATTGCTTTCACATCTTCTCATGGCTACTCACGCTAGTCGCTCTTCTACTATCAACATGGGTGACCACGGGGCGTACCTCAAGTCCCGCCCTGTCCTCCCTCCAACAGAGTGGTGTTCAGCCCCCTTCTTTGGGAGGGGAAGAGTGATTCATTTTGGCGTGCAGTTGACACTATTTCTACTGAACTGAACCTTCTAAATCCTCTCTCATTTACTCTTAATATGGCACCAGAAAACACTGAGATGATTACCCCAGCCTCCGTGATTCACTTTCAAATCGAACGCTCGAATTATCCCTTCTCATTTTTGCAATTCAAAACCCCTTTAGGTCCCATGCTGGGTTGGCTCGAATGGGTAATGATATACTTCGCCGCCATCATTTTTGTCACATTTTAGAACAGGCGGGGATTTTTTCTGCTGTTCTTAGCTCTCGATATCCCCACATTCGTAGGAATACCGCCACCCTTGAATCCTTAATCTGTCATTGGAGCACTGACTCCCACACATTTGTGACTCTTTGGGGTGAGTGGACCCCCACTTTGGAGGATGTACATGTCTTGCTCCATCTGTCAGTTCGCGGATGGGCCATACACGATCCTACCCATGTTTCTGTGGCCGATGATGCCATAGTTTCTAAACTTCGTACGTGCTTGACCCGTATTGCTACTTATGGGAGCCATTTTACTGAAGACAACTGTCCCCTAACTTTGCATCATTTGTTTACGAAATCTGCCTACGCCTCCTGGATCCATTTTTTCTTTAAAGATATATAACCCAAGAACATCGAGGACGACAGAGTTAAGTCTCTCAGGGAAGGATAAGAAAGGCCCCTTTTCCCCCCAGCTTTTATTTATCTATTCTTGTCGATGCTCATGATCCCAAGTAGCCCGCCTGACAGTGTTAGTCTCTCGGTATTTTCTTTGGTTATACAACTATCTTGGGAAAAGGAAGTTTCATTAGCCCCTATCTTTCTTGGTACCTTTTACTATCGATTAGATTGCATCAAAATTGAGATGGAGCGATCAGTGGGTAGGTACGACATCGCCACATTCCTCTCCAGTTCATTCCTCCAAGTAGTGCTTTATGTTCCTGGTTATGCTCCTCGGGCACGTACTTTTTCTCACACTAAGAAGATTCGGGTGACCAAACCTAATGGTATGATATCATCCAAGGAAGTTGAATGCTCGAATCCTTTGATGTTGAGATGGGATGTCTTGAGCACTACCAAGGAGCTCACCCCCTTTCTGTATGACATTGAGGCTTTTGCAGCCCAAACTTACGTTTCTCGCCGCCAAGGGATAGCTTTCCTAAATTGGTACTTTGATGCTTCGCAGCATCTTCACCTCCAAACTGCAATTGCTTTGGAAGATGTTCATTCCACTGTTATTTGTATGATCATGCCTGGTTATCTCCCGTGCGTCACAGAGAAAGGCGTTGGTTCTACCAGCTATCGCCCAGATTGTGTTATTCGTCAGTTTGGTTATAACCAAACAATTCCTCTACGCATGTTTGAGGGACATACTTTTCCTGGTAGCTTCGAACCTTTCATTTGAGGGAATCTTGTTACTCAATTTCCCGTCCCTACAATCGAACTAACTTCACTAGGGCAGATTGGGGGGAGTACTGCTTCTTACACCGTATACTGGAGACGTAATCTCAATTCCTTTTGTTAATTTTCCCACCATAGAGGCTCAAGTGGTAGCAGCCACTCTCCTTTTTAAGTCTACTACTACGTGTCGTCTTTCCAACAGACGACGACCATTTGGTACACATAGCAAATGCGTAATTCTGGCTATGGAGTCCGGAGCAACCCTTCCTCCCAATGTCACTCAGGTAGATCCCTTGGGAGCTGTCGGGGGTCGAGGAACTCGCTTAATTCTGCGGGCGACAAAGCAAGCGAATCGAAACACTACCGACGCTAGAGTTGGTCCGAGTTCAAAAGCTATTGCTCCTGACACTACTGTTCTTTTTCAGGAGGATAGTGATCGCCCATTGAAGCTTCTTCGACAGGTAAGAAATTTAATTCTCTCATCATTGCTTACTTATTTTATTTGTATATCATTTATGACCCGCATATGCTTTGTGTATGTTGTGGGCGTCACTTTCTTCTCGTGTTGTAATTCAATTGTCCCATTCTTCCTCTTCGAGTTGAGGTGATGACATGGACAATGACATTCCACTTAATCAACTGGTACTCAGCTGGCGAGCCCATGTTCCAGCACCAGAGGTGTAAAAGGTCGATTTGGCTCCTAACGGCCGCTCCATTTAAGACTGACGTGCCTATTTGATCACTAATATCCCAAGAAGCTCCTTCCTTTCCCAGCTCAATTTTTGATACGTCGGTTGATGAGGCGATAGGGGGCATGGCTGCATTGATCGGCCCGAGGTTGAGGTAGAGGATGCAGCTCGGATAGACCCTCTTGTTGCTTTGGACTCTTTATTGAGCTTTTAGTTGTCAGAGGCGAATGAGTCTTATGCCGACAGAGATTCTGTACATCGAGCTGGTACTAAGGAGCTAGATTTTAGAGATGAGGGAGTTGGTGCTATCGTAGTTGCTTCCATAACAAATGTTCAGGTGGCCGTGGACACTATTATGCTACTTGAACATGTTCCCATCGCTGACCCTGCAGTTCTTGGGGATGCTCCTGGTTTCTTTCTTGGGCATAGGGTGACCACTAAAGACGCTGCTGTGTTAGAAGCCATTCAAGCTGATCACCTAGAGATATTCTCCAAGTTTTGTCTTCAAGGGCCAGTAATGCCAGGTGCTAACCTGAACGCCCTAAGTTCCCTAGTATAGCAATTATCGGACTTCTCCGCTAGTGAAATGGATCAAGAGACCATCGATACCGCTTTATTAGGTGTGGCTGACTTGGAGGTTGTCCAGTTAAACTTATCTTAGCGTCGTGTGAGGTTAAAAGGTGTCCGCGATCTATTGTTGCATTCAAAGTCCTTGGCTCAAATTTGAGAGAAGGAATATTTCATGGAGCTGGCAACACAACGGGTTTCGAATTCGACGGTGGTCCTGGAGGTTGTGTGATCATAGCTTACTCACGCGCAGCAAGAGCTACAAGCGGAGCAAGCTCGTGCACCTCTTTGTGACCTCCCTTCTCTAGAGTTGAGCTTGGGGGATGAAGTTTTGAAGGGTTTAGTGAAACTTGATGTACCCTGAACTTGTTTGTTTTTGTGTATATATATATATTGAAAAGGGTAGCACAATTTATTGCTTTGATTATTTTATTGGTCACACAACTTTATGCGTAATATCTTTTAATGAATTTAACATTAATGGCTTCTATTCTAAGACCATCACTGACTCTAGTTAATTTATAATAACCGCTAGAATTGCACTGTACAACTTCAAACAGTCCTTCCCACTTGGGTGTGAATTTGGGCACTGAAAGCCCTCTCATGATAGGATCAATCAACTTACAGACTGAGTCCCCTTTTTGAACTTTCATTTATGCACTTTCTTGTTGTACGCCTTCGTCCTTGCTTGCTGGTTTTTTTTCTAACTTTTCATGCGCCTTGTCCCTTATTTCTCCAATTGCTTCCAGGTCTGTCAGTTTGTGCTGTAGGTCCCATCCTACAGCCAAAGCCATCCTAGCTGAAGGTACTGCTAACTCAATTGGTAATACTGCCATCCCTGTCAACTTTTGGACCTCCTTGACAGTCTTGGCAGTTACAAGTTCAGTAATGCAACAATTTGGTCAGGATTGGCCTCGATGCCTCTTCTTCTCACCAAGTGTCCTAGGAATTTGCCTGACTCCACGCCGAAGGCACATTTCGAGGCATTTAGCTTGAGCTTAGAGGCAACCTCATATGTTGCCTTTAGGTTGGCCAAGTGGCTATCCTCCTCCTTGCTCTTAACCACCGTGTCATCAATATAGATCTCCACGGTGTACCCGAGCATCGCCTGAAACATCTTGGTGACTAATCTCTTGTACGTAGCACTTGCATTCTTCAACCCAAACCACATGACTTTACAACAATATAGTGCTCGGGGTGTGATGAATGATATCTTCTCCTGATTGGCTGGATGGAGAGCTATTTGGTGGTAACCCCTATATGCATTTAAGAAACTCTTTTTCATGGCCAACAGTTGAATCTACTAGCTGATCAATCTTGGGAAGGGAAAATGAGTCCTTGGAGCAAGTTTTGTTCAGATCAGTGAAGTAAACACATGCTCTCCACTTTCTATTCTTCTTTTTGACCACTACAGTATTAGAAAGCCAGAGCGGGTACTATACCTCCCTTATAGCATCAGCCTCCAGCAACTTGTCCACCTCGTCTAGGATGACCTCTACATATTATGGTGCTGACCTCCTTCCACGTTAGACAACGAGTTTGTGGGTCGGCTTCACATTTAGGTGATGTTGTATGACCTCGGGGTCAATGCCCGGCATCTCATATGGTGTCTAGGGGAACACTTCAATGTTGGATCTTAGGGATGCCACTAGCTTGTATTCCTCTTACTCGGCTAGACTTGTGGTGAGTAAGAAGAAATGATCTGGCTTGTCCTCTATCAGCATGACTTTCTTGAGGGAGCTCGACGACCTCCTCCATTGGAACTCGACCTACATCCTCCAAGATGGGCCTATCATGCACTTCCATTACATAGACTTGTTAGTCGGTGGATGAATTGACTTTTCCTCATATAGCAGCAATGAAGCATTGCCTGGCCATGTCTTGATCTCCCCTTATAGTTTTCACCCCTTGAGTTGTTGGGAACTTGAGAACCTGATAGTACGTTGATAGAATGGCCTTCAACTAGTGCAGCCACGCCCTTGGTCCACTAAAATGCATTGCACATCATACCTCCCAATACGCAAAGTTGCCACTAGAGTGTCGTTGTGCGAGTGCTCGACCCTTTCCATGTCTGCATCTATAAATGTAATGATCCCCGCTGAGTACTCGATACTCGACATCTTCCTTTTGCTCGGTCTACCTGTCTTGAGTTGAGTCTGCATGACTGCTTTCATGTGGGTGGCTTCTTTGTTCTCTGAGCGGGCTTCGTTTTCCATCCCAGGTCAGGGCGTGACATGAATGGTGCTTATAACCCCGGCCAACTCTTTTGTGTTGGCTATTTATTTGGCTTACTAGGCTATTTGCTCCTCAGCCCTAGTCTTTTTTCGATGATGGAATTAGACAAGATGGCTTGCCTTTTCCAAGTCCTCCAAATGTTTCCTAAATGCTTGGTAATTCTTAGTGAGGTGCCCATGGTCTTTGTGAAAAGAACACCACTGCTTCCGGTTCCTCTTGCTCAAGTCTCCCATCATCTTTTGGGGCTAGGTGAACCATGGCATATCCATGACATGGGGGAAGAGTTTGTAGATAGGCTCCTTAAACACTGAATTTGCCACCTCATAACTGGCCTTTGGCTCCTCTTTCTCGAGCTTCTTCTTAGCATTTTTGTTGTTTTTCTTGTCTGCTCGGCTCTCTTTGGTCTACGCGGGCACCTCGACTATTGGTCCCTCCATGTCTTTCGCCACTTTTGCATACTACTCAATCCTTTGCATTAGCTTGGCTATACCAACTACCAGCTATTTAGTCAAAGTCCGCCCCATTTTGTGGGCTTTATCCAAGTCAAGCTTGAATGAGGCTACGGCTAGCAGGCCATTGTAGTCATCAATGTCGTTGAATGTTTTTTAATACCGGTGAGTATAGTCTTTTAGGCTTTTATTCGCCCCCTTTCTGAGATTGAGGAGTGAGTCAATCTCCTTAGGCTATTTGGTATTGGTGATGAACTTGTGACAAAGAGCTCAGCTAGTTGTTTACAGGTTTTAACTGAACCAGCTATGAGCTTATCAAACCATCTTAGAGCAACATCCTCCAAGCTAGAAGGGAACACCCTACACATCAGAGCATTGTTCCCCATTCCATAGCGCCATCATTTATCTGAAATGCCTGATATGGCTCACCGAGTTCATCTTCCCATCATAGATGTTGAACCTTGGGGCTTGAAACTTTTGTGGTAGTTCCATCCCATCCACCTCTCTTGTAAAAGGGGAGGTTGAGATCTGCTCTAGAGCTCTCCGTGCTACATCCTTTGCCAACCTCCTAGAGGGGAGCTGGAGCCTTCCCTCAAGCTAGAGGTGCAGCCATTGCATCAAGTTTTCATTCTGGTCATCTTTCTTGTCCTTCGGTCTTTCATAAGGGGCTCCTCTTCTTCGAGGTGGCGCCTGGCGTATATCGGTTTACAGTTCCAGCATGGTGTTGCTGGAGGTTTGGGTCTGGCCCGACCTTTGCTTCTTGGTCCTAGACATGCGTCTTCTTTTTGGAGTCAGCTCCATGTGCCACTCTTTAGGGTCAGTTCGTGCCCTTAGACTTCGATTGGCTTGAGGTGGGTTTGGCTGGGGCTCTGGTGTGTGTGTTTGGTCTATGCGGACCTTGGTTTCTCACAGCTTCCTTCGCAGCCTGGCCATTTGTTTGGCCATGCCTATCCAACTTGTCCTAGTATTGTTCCGCCATCTATTGCAAAGAGTAACGGGGAGGGTGCTCTCTCTCTCGGATGGCGTGGCTCAGTGGGAGCTCCCGTCAGTAATTTTTTGCCTCTGATTTACTTTGGACCCACCAACGTGGACTTCGGAGTAAACCTGGTGCCTCCTTCTTTGGTGACTCAATGTGCAACGGCTCACACGTGACATTTTTGTGCGGGGCTTGGCATGCTCTCTTCGTTGGTTGCTGTAGGCGTGGTTCTCCTGACTCATGGCCATGAAGGCATTCTTTGTAGATTTTCCATAGACGGCTCCAAATTGTAGAGGTTTAAAATGGGGATCTATGCGTCCCGTCCTCGCTGGCCAAGGAGTGTTCAAGTGTTTTCGACGTTCGTCTGCACAAGAATAAGGGTTAGAGATGCCTCGCCGATTGCTAAACTGGGAGGTCCTCCGACGATCGAATTAGTATGGGTCTTAGGAAGAGAGAGGTAGAGAATGAGAAGAGTTTTTCTATAGAGATTAGAGAGTGTGTTTGTGTATGAGTACGTATCTTAGTTATTATTCCCTTGTCTTTTATAGTGGGAGACTGGCTTGACCCGACATGGGTCGATTGTCCTAACCTGATTGACCTAGGTCGGGTTGACCTTTATCTATTTGCCTCAACAGCTAAAGCTGAATCCTCATTAGTGTTTGGGTTGAGTGTTTCTTTTGCCATGGTAGGTCTTCTTTACTTGCTTTCAGGCCCTACATAGGCTCTGGCCAACCACCCCTGACACCCTGACTTTGGGGGTTTGATCAACTGCTCTTGACACGACGACGGTGGTGTCAGGTCCAGGCGTACGACCTCAAAGCTCGGGTGATTGTGCATGAGATCTGTTCTTCTCGGTCCCTACTAGCCGAGCTATCTAAGTTTATACGAGTTTGGATAACTGTGCTACTTGAGCTCGAGCTACTTCGATGGTCAACTACTCTAGATGCTAAGCTGGCTGTTATCTTACTAACTTAAATGCCAGCTCAACGTATTGATTCCCCGACCTCAATAAATTTAACCACTGCAAAATAAACTATTCTATTTATAAAAAGGGAGCAACTTATCTACAGTCTTTTATTGGATTGGAGAAGTATAGTTTTGCCTCTTTTGGGCGAAATATGGGTCAATTTTGATAATTTAAGTCGTTTATTTTATTATACCTAATGTATAGATTATCTATTTAAAAAATAAAATTAATCGGATATCAGTAAATATTTGATACAATCACATTTTTATTACAAAAAAATAAATAGTATCTGGATTTTACATTTAATTTTTTTAATACAAATGTAATTTGTTCAGATACTTAACGATATCCGATTAACTTGATTTTTTTACATAATTATTCTATACATTAAAAATAATAAAATAAATATTTCAAATTATAATAATAAATTTATTTTGAACACAAAAAAACCTAACTAAATTGGTCCAGTCCACAGTGGACTGGAGAGAAGCTCCACTCTTGTAAAAATGTAGGAGAGAGTTGAAGTTCTATTAGAGCACGGCACGATGCGTTGCCTTCAAGTACAGCAATCCAGATTCAACCAAAACCACACAATCTGCTAGCTGTTTTTTCGTCACAAATATCCAAAGCAAATCGTTTCTTTTATTTATTATAATTATTATTATTATTATTATTATTCATGTTGAAGTATTTCAAATACCAAGGACCAATGCATCAAACTATAATAACGATGAAATGCAACTTAGCAAATATAAATATGTAAATATATAAATAAATTCGAAGAAAAGAAAATTATGATGAATTGATTTCCCAAGTAAAAATTATCCGACGCAGGAACAGTTTAGACAATAATTTACGTACACACACATATAAATATATAGATTAATTAAAAAAATGATTACATCTTTTAGTAAATTACTTGTTTACGAAAACTCAGGCAAAAATCCCGAATCTATTGTCATAGTGAGAGAAATGAAGGGAAAAAATAAAAATGTAAAAGGAGGTGTGGAAGTGCAAATAATAGGAAGAAAAGAAATACCTGAACTGAAGAGGAACGGGGCCGATGGAGAGCATGCTCATGGTAGTTAGTGAGAGAGCTTTATTCTGTATCTTAGAAAACTTGTGAATGAAATGAGGAGCGCATGTGTGGGAGTGGGAACTGGGCATGCCTTTCAAAACAAGTGGATAGAAATTAAGGCCTTGTTTGGACGTGTGGAAAGAAATAGAAAATAAGGGAAAACAATAGATTTTTCTCCCTTCCTCGGTTTGGTTATTAGAAAGGGAGGGAAAGAGAAAAAAAAATTTAATTAATGAAAATTAAATATATTTTTCCTCGTTACTTTTTTCTTCCTCCTTGCTTTCCTTCTTTGTTTTTATCACCCATATTCTACCTATTTTCTTTCGATAATGCTAAAGGTCCCAAAATGTATCACAGGCATTAATGACCAAAAATTGAGCGGATAGATTATAAAGCTGATCCCTCCACTATTCTTTCTATTTCCTTCTGGTTCTTTAAGGAGCAAAAATAGAAAAAAATAAAAACAAAATTCTACCATTAAGGTTTTGTTTGGCAAAGAGTTTAAAATTAGACATTTTGTCGTTTGACTTAAAGTTAAAAAAAAAACCAAAAAATCTCGTTATCCAAAGGCTTTTAGCCATTTCGCTACATAAAATAGTTTTATATATTTTTTTCTTCCCCCCAGAGTGTCTTGGGTTTTCATTATTTTGTTGTTTATTTACCATTTATTTCAATGTAAGCATTTTTTTTTTCTTAAGTTTTAATCATAAACAGTGTATTCATAGCTCTCTATGTTATATATTTACAGTTATTTCTATTTTGTTTCGACACTCACGAGTACACTGGACACTTCAAAAACTTTTTGAGGTTCTAAAATAAGATGGCCGCGACCTTCTAATGTCATGGCCGCCAGTTTTGTTGAGCCTATAGTCACAGTCGCGTGTTTCTTGCACATGATCGGTACATTTTTGCCTTCTTTACTCATGGTCGCGATATTCCATTGTCACAGCCGTGATATTTATTTCGAGGCCAAAAACACGAAAACCCCTTTCAAAACCCTATGCTATTTATTTATTTCGAGATTTTCTCACATTTTATTATCTTGCTTAACATACTCTCTTTTCTGTACCTTAGTTTAGTTTCTTGTCGGGTTAATGAACGGTAGATCTGGCATAGATCAAGTGGGTTGTGGTCTCCATTCTATACACATCTATTTCTGCATCTTCGGTGGTTATAAAAACATGACGGCTGCTACCTTTCAATGACTCGGCTAGGTGTTTTATAAACCTCACAGTAACGGCCGCCAGTTATTTTATAACGACCGCATGTTTTATCTCCATATTTGTCACGGCCGCCATATCCTTTTGTTACGGCCGTGAGGTTTTATGAGGTCAATGACATGAAAAGTGTGTTTATGTATTCTGTCATTTATTTTTGCTATTCTGTATGTTCTGTTTCGAGTTATTGTTCGTATAGAGGGTGAAGGATGGTAGATCTAGCCCAGAACAAATGGGTTATGGTCTCTGTCCTGTATATCATATCCATTTAAGTCTATTTTATGTCTTGTGCAATGTTTATACCCTATTTGGACCCCTTAAAACCATGGCCGCCGCATTTATACAACATGGCCGTGAGATTTTTCACTATGTTTCTTGCGATATCCCTATATTTGTCACGACCGCCTATTTTGTGACTTCGTTTGTTATGGCCTCAACATT
>JAUMHN010242828.1:0-19963 GCA_032360265.1 Heliamphora ciliata | reverse complement strand
AGGATAATTAAAAGAAACTTCCCATTATCCTGATATTCTTCGCAATTATGGTGGTCTATTTTAGATTAGATTTTCCGTATCTGCTTACTAACTTTGCGTCCAGATTTGTAGCATTCATGACTTTGTAAAGATTTCTATTTGCAAGATCGAAGAATTCAGATCCAGGTATAACGTAATAACCTTCACATTGTATGTATAATATTACATAATGTAAAATATTCTCATCCGCTATGGATAATTATAAATTAGGAAATAAGTTAAAAGGAACTTGCTCTTGTAATAAACTAGGTTCAAAAATTCCCATAACAGTTGAGATTTTGTAGGTTATATGCATTTTGTCATGAGCGCCCAATTTTTGTTAGCTCTTGAAGACGTTCCCATATGATTTCGTTAGTCCTCCTCCCTGTGGGGCAGGAAAGGTTGGTTTTGGTTAGGACTTTTGCCAAATCTATAGCAGTTAGAGTAAATAATATGGTATGAATATAAACAAGAGAAAGAGTTACACGAGGTTGAGCAGAGTACATAACTGATAAATATAGAAAAAAGTGCACTCTACGTTGGTCCCAAATTCGACACCATGTGCACATGACTCGCCATAGAGCAAAGTCTGCAGTGGGCAAGTTGTACACAACTTGACTCCCATTTTTGGAGAGTGGTTTCCATGACTTGAGCATTGTTAAAAGGAAATTGTGTTTTGACTTATGAGGACCAATAAATGAAACATTTGGATTATCAATAATCATATTGAAGAATGACTTACGAGAGAATAAGCCTTATCAATAGCATCATTGCTCAAAGAAAATTCATCAGGGACTGACAATTAAAAAAAATTAATTCACTGGTCTCACGTTCATCAAATTTTTTGAAGGAATTGAAATTCCTTTATATTTTTAGTATCACAATTATAAAGATTTTCAATGCAATTGAAGTTCCAAGATACAATAGCAGTGAGAGTATGATCAACCATTAAAGATGGAATTTCTCATATTATTGTGTCATAGCGAATTATTTATTTAGTAAACATCAAGCACAAGGGGCCACCTGATCAACCATTAAACAAACTAACCTAGGCATGTTGTTGGATGTTTATTTGGTCCAAAAAGGGCATAGGCTGCAACATACTACGTCATTGGCCCAGTAAAAACTCCAAAACACGCACACACACAAAAAATGAAACATCAAAACAACTGTTGAGAATCAACTGTTGAGTTTTGAAAAAGGAACTGACCTATGGCGGCGGGAGACGGGGGAGGGGGATGACTGCAGCAGCAACGACGACAACGGCCGTGCGGTGGCGACGATGGCTGTGCGACGCCGACGATGGCTGTGGGATGCCGTTGCACAGTAGGTTTTTGCAAAGAGAAGAGAGGCAAATTGTTGTGTGAAGAACTTCAATCAATGTCCCACGAAACAACAGAGATCTAGAAAGTTAAAAAGGATGGAGCCTAGAAGGAGAAAAGAAAACAAAGTAAATGAAATTAGGGTTTTAGTCTTTAGATATTCGGCCGCCTAAATCAACACATCCTAATTCTTTTGGCGGCAATTCCATTAGGCATGGAATTGGGTTCCGTTTGGGTTTAATTGCTAAGTTATTACAATTATTAAGCATGATGATGGAATTGGATTCCGTTTGGGTTAGTTGCTAAGTTGTAATATATATATATATAAGGTTCCGTTTGGGTTTAATTGCTAAGTTTTTACAATTATTAAGCATGATGATGGAATTGAATTCCGTTTGGGTTAGTTGCTAAGTTGTAATATATATATATATATATATAAAATAGATTGGTTGTTAAATTTTAATATCATAAATGAAGTAATTTTTTATTAATTTAAGAAAAAAGATTTCAATGCCAAAATTTATGCTTATAATTTAAAATAAATTATATTTTATTTAGATTTTGTTAATTTAAACAAGATAATTTAAGGCAAAAATTTATATTTATAATTTAAAATAAAGTTTATTTTAGTTTAAATTATAAGATCTATATTTTTATCCTCATAATTTTAATTTTTTAAATAAATAATAAATAATTTAAATTTAAAAATTAAACTTTAAAATAAAAATATTAAAGATATAAATATATAAGTATAAATTATCAAAATTGAATTATTTTTTTAAAAAAATATATACCTATAACTTAAAATTAAGGATACTTATATCATCTTAATTTTTATTTCTAATATTTTGAGTTTTAGTATTAATTTTTTAAAATAAATAGAAAATTATTCCTATTTTACATACCCAAAGCATGCCCAATATTATTTTTGAAGTATTCGGTACATTAGGCAATTAACACATATTTTATTACAAAATAGTTCATACACTCACTCTTTCGTTACTAATTCAATTTTTATCAACAAAATATATGCATTTTACATACAAAAAAATTGTTGTTGCCAAACATTCAGTGACCAATCACATTGTTAGCCGCCCAAGGTATGCTTTCCGCAACTAATTAGAACGTTTTTCGCGACTACACTTTAGTCACCCAAAGATCTTTCATGCATTTTGCACCATACCATTTGGCAACAAAATGTAAATATGGTTGCCACCGACCCTTTTGCGCGACCAAAGTTTGGTTAGTCGCTACAAGCCATTTTTGTCAAACTGTTTTTCGCGTTTTTTTCATTGGCGCTAAAACTTTTGGTGTCGCAAATTGGAATTGGTTGCCAAAAGTGTGCGTCAGCGACGAACGTTGTTTGGTCGCTAAAAAGCCTTTTCTACGGTTGGCACCAAACCATTTGGCGACCAAATGTCCAATGGTTGCCATCGAACCTTTTACACGACCAACATTTTGTGCGTCGCTAAAAGCCATAGGCGCCAAACTTTGTCCTCACATTTTTTTTATTGGCTCCAAAACTTTAGGTGTTGAAAACTAGAATTGGTTGCCAAAAGTGCGCGTTAGCGAGGAACGTTATTTGGTCACCAAATGACCTTTTCTGCGGTTGGCACCAATCCATTCGGCGACCAAATGTCAAATGGTCGCTACTGAACCTTTTGCGCGACTAATGTTTGTTTAGTTGCGAAAAGTCATAGGCGCCAAACTTTTTCCCACGTTTTTTTCATTGGCGCCAAAATGTTGGTGACAAAAACTAGAATTGGTGGCCAAAAATGAGGTGTAGCGACAAAAGTCGTTTGGTCGCCAATTAAAGAGTTTTTATTGCGACAAAAGTCGTTTGGTCGCCAATTAAAGAGTTTTTATTGCGACAAAACTTTAGTCGCCAAAAGGTATTCACTTGACTTTATTGCTCAAGACCAGACGTTTGGCGACTACAATTAAATTTAGTCACAATAAGAGTGTTGTTCACGTCCAAACTTAAAATGGTGGTCACCGATTGTGGTGTATGCCACGACCAACGACATAATGGTCACCAATTGTGTTCGTGCCCGTGACCAAAAACATTATGGTTGCCAATTGTCATATATACCGTGACCAACGAGAATATAGTCGCCAATTGTTGTGTATTTCGCGACCAAATTCAATGTTGGTCGCCAAACTTGGTCGCTACAAGTGTAATTTCTTGTAGTGATTATTCACATGGTTGTTACTTAGTTGTCATTATCGAACTCCTCCACATGTTAATTCTTATTGTTAGTTCTACTTGTGTTATGAGTGTTTTGAAAAAATAATTAGTATTGATTAATTTAAATTATCTTGGGAGTGTCTTTAGGCACGAGTTTTACCTAGTTACCTACAAAGAGAGAAAAAGGTTGTCAGTGGATTCTAGTTGAAATGTGAGAGAGGTGTCTGATTATCGATCCATAATCTCCATAAGTTAATGGGGTGCTTTTTGGGAGAATTTTTTTGTGTGTGCAAATAAGGTACCAGCGTGGCACCTATACGTGGTGCTTTAAGCTAATTAACTCCTTACAGCTGGCCTTTGTAGCATAATGGTGAATGCTTCTTCTGTGTAGTTGATTCTCTCTCATCTATTATTACTTTGCTTCAATATTGTCTCTCTCCTCTTTTCAATTCTTCTTCCTGTTTTCAATAATCCTTAGGGCCCCGTTTGATAAGGGTTTTGGTAGTGGAGTAGCTTAGTAAGGCACTTGATTTAGTTAGCCCAGTGTTTGTTTTTCAACTTTTGGTTGGATTACCAATGATGTTGGATTACAAATCCACTCCTTAGGGTGGATTCGAAAGCCCCATAAGGGGTAGTTTTCTGTAGAAACCCTTGCATAATGCAAGAAATACCCTTGTTAAATAGGGCTTAAAACTGTCTTCTGCCATCGCTAGCTTCTGTCGCCGACGTCGTCTCCACCGGCATCGTCTCCTCCAGCGTCGTCTCCTTCACTATCTTCTGCCGTGGAAGCTATCATTTTTGCTTGCTTTACTAGATCTTCTTCTTGGCAGCCATATATATAGTGAGAAAGTGTAACGCCCCGATTTCATAACAACAGAAACCCAAGCAATATACAAGGATAAGGCCCAAAAAGCGAAGATTTTTAACAAATCCAAGCAAAGATTTGAAGCAAAAGATACACAAAAGAAGGTTTAAAACCTTGGGTAAACACCCCTTTGAAAAGTAAGCTTTAAAAGAAAAAGGTAAAAAATTACTCATAGCAGTCAGACTGCTCGATCGGTCCTAAGACTGATCGATCGATCTTTCATTGCCTACAGTAGTTCCACACATCAACTGTGAAGCCGAGAGGTAGCAATAACCTCTCGATAGACCGATCGATCGATCCATCGAGCAGTCTAACCCTGGACTCTTTTCTCAAGTTATGTTCCAAAAATTTGATTTCCCATATCAAAACACTTGTAAAGGTAAGCCTTTCATTCCACTAATCTTTAGAGAGATAAGGTCAAAGCATAAAGAAACTGTTATGATTGGTATACTGAAAATCATGTTTTTAGTAATTAATTTAATTTTATTAAAATTAATTTTTCATTTTATGAGAATCTTAATTAGCAATGTATGCAATATAATTTCTATTTTTGGGTGATTAATTGTAACATAAAAGAAAAGAAAAAAATGTACATGTTTACAAGGGGCATACCCCAGGTAATTACATCAACTAACATTTAGGAGAAATCCCCTTAGCAACAAGACTACCTTAGATAAGCAAATAGGACCTAATAACATCAGTCACAAAAACACACCCAACCCCCACTTGACAGTGGGGAAGACTTCCTAAAAAAAATCAAATTTCATGCACAACCCGCATGAATAGAAAAACATCAATAGACAAACAAAGGACACAACCAATAAGCATGCACCAGCACCACTATCACCTAGATGTGGAGATAGGAGTCCACATACACAAAATGCACCTTAAACATGCTGAAGTTCGGCTCCTTGAAAGGCTCCAACCCTCGGACGAGAAAAGAGACCTCTCCTCAAAAGTGCTACTAGAGGATCCTCTATAAAGCCAAGAAAATATCAAAACCTCAAAGCTCAAGAGGTCAAATGAAGTTGGTCCCCTAACCACGACGCTAGGAAGCAGTAGATAGAACAGTCCCAAGGGGAACCTCGACACAGAGAAAGAAAGCGAGCACTAACCAACTCCGCCACTTACCCAACTCCGCACCCTAACCAAACCAAGTACCAATTAGGTACCCAGACGTAGCCTGAGCAAATAAAGAAAAGAGACCTCTTCAACCACATAAAGAATCAAACAGCAGAACCACAAAGATCAAAACAAAGGTCCAAAGGCAACTGAAGGGGAACCATTAGAGGTCCAAGAGTAAAGTGTCAGATGGGCCCCCAGCCAGCCAAAAGAAGCAACAGACAAATCAGCCCTGGAAACTACAGCTCAAATCCTACCAAAGCAAAATACTAACTTTCCCTGCGCACAGGGTCGCCAAACAAAAGCGGTGGGAGCCCCAATAAGTCAGCAAAGAGCTATGAGATGAACAGCACTAAAGAATCCAAATAAGAGAAAACCTAGGCCATCCCAGAGGAAAACTCTACCATCGAATCCAGATGAAGCAGACCATCTGCTAAACTCTGCCTAAAAACCACTAAAAGTTCCACACCAAGGTACCCCGGTCAAAAGTGTAGACAGCTCTTCAAAACCTGAACAAGACTCAGTTCCTCAAATTATCAACACACTCCCTGGGGGAAAGGGAGGAAATGATTGTGATGCCCCGTCTTAGGGGTACGTCGAGACATACGTAACTATAATTAAGAGAGATATTCTAGCCATGCATTCACAATTACATATGATAAATACTACATCATTTGTGGTTTAGAACTTGTTCAAAATATTTAAAAATTATAGTCATCCAGAGAATTTAACAAAAGCTACAATATGCCCGTGGAAACTGACAAAAGATAAAAAAGGATGAAAATTTAAATTCTCGAATTGGCGTTGTCGGGATTGACTGGCTCTTGCTACTCACCCCGTCCCTCGAAATCTTCTTCCCTTACGAGCTCACCCTCCTCAAAAAGTTCTTCTTCTTCACATGTGGCACGAATGCTATGAGCCAAAAGCCTAAAAGTAAATTCCCTAAACCTTCTAACAAACTCACAATAAAATATCCTACAATACATATCATATAACACCCAATACAGCTTAAGGCCAAGGAGACAGACAAATTTGACATTTAAGGCAGGATAAGCATACATAATAACAATTATACAAGTGCTGATGCAAATGAATGCGATGCAAATGCTCAACCCAACTTACTTTCAAAACCACAACATGAATTCCATGCCTGGAATTACTGAGTAGACTTTATGGGAATTTAATCACCAAACTTATTCTTACCTCTTTGCGAAAGGTAAACGCTCGCCTTGACTTCATGCCTTAACCATTTTACTTAATGGCAACGACGTGGGGAAGCCAGTTACATCCTTATTCCAAACTCTCCACCCTTATTCCAACTCCTCTGGCCAACTATATGCGCATAAAACCCACCTTAAGGACAAGAATGCTCGTTTGGCGTCAACCCGAAGTCTAAATTACCAAAATTAAAAAGGCTAGTGACGAACCCATGGTGCCTTACCCCTTTTCATAATAAACCCTTTTTTCATAATAACAACTTTCCAAATCATTGGCAACCATAGAGGCCTTAGGTTCAAAACCACAGAAATAATGATTTCCACCCAACCCACAATGATAGGTACAAAAGGGACTCCGATAAACCAAGATGCAAGTGTAGCAATGCTCATGGTGTGCAACATGCTTCTCGTGTACAACTAATTATAGCGTGGAATCTAAACATACTATAACACAAGGTACAACTCACTAAAGCATGGAATACAATTATACGAAGCAAAAGTTATAATTTATGTGACATGGATCCAACCTATCGGCATGGTTTTTAATCATCAAATTGTTAATTTCATACACCAATTACTCACATAAATCATTTAAATTTCATATATTCAAGTTCCACAATGTAACATACGACTCACACATTTAGCCAAATTTAGGTAAATATTTAATCATCAAATTTAAAATTACAACAGTGTTTTGAGGTACCTAGATATTGAGTTAATTTATGATTTTTGGACACCAATTAGATAAAAATATTTTTTACTACTTTTATGTTTAACACTAAGGTCAGATCCTAGGGCAAAAAGTTCATTTGATTTATTTAAGAGAAAACCATTCAGCATTTTACAAGGAAAAGTACAGAATTTAGGCCTTTATTGGCCTCAGTTTTGGGGCATTAATTCAAGGGCTATGGGTCTGATGTCTGGGGAGGGTTTAGTTTAAGGTGTTCCCTACAAGTTTTATGTTTGGTGTTAAGGCTAATTGTTTGGAACAAGTTGATGATTATGGCCATTTTGTAAAATGGGTTTAGTCAACATAAAAAGGTTCAGCAGAACCGGTTTTCAAAAGAGAATGCTCAAGACTTTTGGGGGACCATCCGAGGGTATTTTGGGCTGATGTTCTCTCAGTTTCTAGTTTAATATGTTAGCTACATTCCTCATGAAAACTATTTTTTGATTTAGCCATTAAAAACATAGTTTTTTGTCTCACAAAAATGTGTGATAGAGAGCTCTGCCAGTCATTGAATCACAGCAGTGACTTTGGGAAGGGTTTTGACCTATCATGACTTTATATTTTTGGTTCATGTTTTGTGGCAAGTAAGATAAACATGTTATCTACATGTTTAATGTTTTGACCTAAGCTCGGTTCTCACTCTAACTTAGGATTATTATATCTACAACTCAGAGTGGTCAAAATCTGACACTATTTGGTAAAAATGTTATAACTAGAGTTCTAACCAACGTAATTACTTCAAACCAATTTTGTATGAAAGAGAACTTAAAACTCTAGGTCTAGACATGAAAAACACATTTAAATCGTTTTTCTACAATTAGTTATGGTAGTTTAAAGTTCGTGGCAGAAAGTTAACATGCCCAAAAAATCAAGTTATTTAGGGTTCTAGTAACTTAGCTCATGATGTGTTTAAATTTAATGTATTTTCTTTGCATGCATGTAATGTGTTCATAGATTCCAAAGTTCCCAAACCTATTCAAGTCATAAAACTCAAAAACACATACATGCAAATATATACAACACTTGATCTCATATGAACAGCCCCTAATCTGCTCACACGATGCCATTTTGAGTGAAATCTTATTTCTTATTCTTAGGGTTTGTTATAGATATGGACTGAGAATTATTTTATGAGAGAATGGTAGAAGGTTTAAGGGATTTACTTACTTGTTTGATGCTCTTAGAAAGGGAAGGGTGGATGAACTTAGCTTTGTAATACACTCCTTGGTCCTTCCTAGCTTCTTCTTCTTTCTTCCTTCCATCTTCTCTCCTTCTCTTGGAAATACTTAGAAAATTTTTAGTTGCTCTCCCTCACTCTCTCTTGGCCAAAACATAGAAGGAGAATAGGTGAGTTTTGGTGTATTTTTATAGAAAAAATGTAACACCTTGACCTTTCACATGGCAACGGTATTGTCGCTTTGGGCAAAAGCTCTCACGATTTTTATTCTTCCCAAGGGGGTCACCCATCATTGCATTACTCCCACCCAAGCACGCTTAATTGCGGAGTTCAACTAGGGTTTTATTGCCTGTTTTTTGGACCTTTTTGGGGTTTCCAGGCCGAACTTAGGGTTTTTGACTCGAGTTAGGGTTCTGAACTTCTTCTGTGTTTTATGGTCTCGTGGACTATCCGTCACTAACACTAGGGTCCAAGCAGGGTCTTTACACAGGTCATCATTAACTGGATTGTTACAACCCGGGTCTGTGCCGGGTCGTTACAAACTACCCCCCTTAAACAAATTTCATCCCCAAAATTTCACCCCGTACTTCATCGTATGGAAGGTTGAGAATAATTTACTATCATTGTGCCTTCTCGTTTTCCAACGTTGTGTCCTTGTTTACTTGAGTCATTCTTTATTGCATGTGTGGATAAGGTCGAGCTCATATGTTAAGCACTTAGAGCAAAGGTTGTCTTGTCCTACTTAACATCTTAAACTGATTACTACCAAACCATCAAGGACTATGTCACATAACCAGCTAGCCTCAAAAAGTTTGTATCTCTATTACGCTAGTTAGCCTCTTCCCATTAGCTGTTACTTCTACTTCTGTTGGGCCTACTTGAATTTCTTCTCCAGATATAACATGATCTAAAAACATCACCTAGTCCAATTGAAACTCACACATACCAAGTTTCACATACAACTTGTGCTTTCTCAAGATCTACAAAAAATCTTCAAATGTTCTCTGTGTTCTTCTTCACTCTGAGAATATAACTGAATGTCATTTATCAACATAATTACAAATTGGTCTTAGAAAGCTTCTGAACACTCGATCCATTAGGTCCATAAACACAGCAGGTACATTCGTTAACTCGAAAGGCAACACCACAAACTCATAATGCTCGTAACGAGTCCTAAAGGCAGTCTTGAGTATATCTGCCTCCCACACTTTCTATTTATGGTATCATGACCCCAGTTTATCATTGAGAACACGTTGGCTCCAAAACACAACTTACATCGAGTGCGACTTCCCCAAACAATTATACGTCTCTAAACTAGCCCACCACTAAAACTGATTCAAACATTCTCTACTTCTATCTAGAAAGACTGTCACTCTATCGAAAATCAACTCATTGCCATATTCAAATGTACATCAAAGACTACTTCCCGATCAACTAATAACTATTAACTCGAAATGACATCACCACTTTATGTTGGACTACTCTAGCCTTATGACCATCAAGATTAACACCGCCACTTGAATTTAATGAGTCACTAGGGCTAAACATACCACATAGACTAAACGCTTTTCAGGTATATGCTTACCCATATGAATCCAACCATAACCTCGTCACATATTTCCTTCACGTACATACCATCCACCCTACAATCCTTTAACTAAACAGTATTAACTCCCGATTCTAAAATATCTTATTATCATCACTCAATCTCTTCACACATTTTCTGCCACACAATCAAACTAAGAACTATTTTTGCACTTTAATTATTTTATCTTGCCCACATTCTACTAAGACACTCGATTCATTCAAGGCCAATTACAAAAATCATACCCATGAATTCGTATAATCTTACTTACGTTTCCACTCTCCTCATCCAAATACTTATTCCTCCTACGTACTCACATTGATTTGCTATGCAATTCCACCAAAAATAACAAAATTATATCATCCTTCAACTTATCATACATAGAGTTCACACGTTCTCATAAGAAAATTTCTTCTCTATACCAGCAACATCTATTCACCAATCTAAACAAACTTGCTCTAACGGGTCACATCACAAAAGATTTTCAAAAGTAACTTCCTTACGACTCACATCGATACCATAATAGAAATCGAATACCACTACATAGTCTAGACGCCAAATGAATACAAATTAATACTTTAAGAACCTACCATGTGAACAACTCGGTATGTCTAAAATGCGCACTCCACCCCTCAAACAATCTTCAGCGTCAATGGGACTCACTATTTCCACAAATTCCTTGGCACCCAAATCCTTGAATTGTTTAGCTAAAGAGCTACCGGTCTTTGAGGTGATCTTGATAATCTTGATGATGAAGTCTGTAATCATATGCTTCCATTTTCTCTCTAATCTTTTCAAAGGTTGCTCCGTTCCTCTTGGCCTCTATCGTATGTTCTTGACATACTATAACGTTGGGTTTGAATGTCTCTTCCAATAACTGGATCGTTTTCTCAGGCAGTTGGTCATTCTATGGTAAAACGAACATGATAAGAGGTATTGTTGTGGTAATTACCTAGTTATGTGATCTATTATGACTTGGTGGTTAATTGTTCATCAAGTTCCAAACGTTCATTGTTGTGATCAAGAATCTTCCTTCTTTGATAGTGATGGCAAAAACCAGGACTCTAACATTTTGGTGGGATGACCGACCTGAATATCGATTGGAGGGGTTGGCCCAGTCGACTGGACTGAGATTTTCTAGTTCGGTCAACTAAACTAGGGTGTTTGGTCGACTGAACTGTGGCGGTGGGCATTTTTTGAGGTTTCCAGTAGGCTGTTCAGTCGACTGAACTGGGGGTCCAGTCGACTAAGCTGAGAATTTTGGTATTTTTTCATAAATATCTGAGGTTGAGATATTTTGATGGAGCTTTCTTCCAAGCTAAGTTTCGGTTCTCTATGCCTTCTCTCTAGATTTCTAAGGGCCCGGGGCTCGATTTTTAGCAATCTAACTACGGATCCTTGATGCTTGTGGAAGGGGCTTCGTATATATCCGAACAGAATTCAGTTTCGTCAAGGATCAATTTTCGAGGCTTCGAGTTTTGACTTGCCGAGGTAGGATTCTAGACCCTACTGCTGTATTAGGGTGATATATGTAATTGTGTATGCTTTCACTGGGTAGAAATGAATTAAACGTGATTTTCATGTGTAAACCTTGATTTTTGGGTAAAAGAGGATTTTTACGCCTTTTCTCGATTTTTGTACATGATCCGGGTGTGTTGACATTTGTGGTTGTCAAAAGGAGGTTTGAAAACGAGTTATTTTGTGAAATCAGGTGAAAAATGTCTTTTTGGAGGTTTGGAACTAACCCGCGGGGTTGAGTCTCACCTTTTAAACGTTTTGTTGGAAGTGGTTTTAGATCTCCATTTTGATGGATTGGACCTCTTTTTATTCATGTGTTGTATCAATCATTTTGCGGGTTTTCGTAGTTGAGCTACGGTGGATTTTTATTTGTTATCCATAGATGTACCATGACAGAGTGTGATTTGAGTTGGGCATCTATTGCTCCTTGGTGTAAGTCCAAAAACGTGTGCAGAGTGGGTTCGGTACGGTCCCTCGGGTTAATCCCCGTAAACGTGGTTTGATTTTGCTTCGTCCATCGGTCGCGGCAATCCGTAAAGAAGCAGGTGTGTGATTTAGTTATGTTTCATCCATCGGTCGTGGCAAACCATAAAGAAACAAGTGTGTGATTTGGGTGCTTTCCCATCGGTTAAGGAAATCCGTAAAGAAGTCGGTTGTCTCCGTGAATGGCGTTGTTGTTGTAACTCCGTATAGAACTTGTCATTACTAAACCTACGGATCGAGGGTAATGGACGAGAGTCTATAGTTGTTACCTTTGTTGATGTGGCAGAGTCGGTACATAGGACTACATTTATATCTTTCTCCTCGGCTGAGTGGCCTGAGTGGAGCTTATTGTTTTGTTACAGCTTATCGTTTTATTTTCCTCGGTTGTGTGTCCCGAGTGGGAAAATAACGTTTGATCTCGGTTGTGTGATCCGGGTGAACAAAATCAAGTTTTTGATTACTGCTTTTCCTTAACTGTGGCATGATATCTGTTAAGATGATATGCATAGTTTAAAGGATGAAAAATGTGGGGTTTTATGAGATAAAACCTTTTTGAGATTTGTGATAGTCTGACGGAAAACTTGTGATTTTGGATGGAAAACCTTTTTGGCTCCTATAGTTGAGCAAGTGTGTGTATAATTGCATAGCCTGCTTTACAGTTTTATTATCTATGTTCTATTGGGCTTTGGCTCACGGTGTAGAATTTTGCTATAAAACCTTTTCAGGTGAGCATGAGGAGTTGACCTAGTTGCAGAGGTGATGGAAGACTTGCTGTAGTTTTTCCTGTTTTTGTACATGTACTTTTACATGTAACGCCTGTGATGGCTGGTTCTGTATGCCTTTTGACGATATATTTATTCATGTATGAGATACATGTTTTCAGTTTATGAGAGTTGAGCTGTGGGGATCTTTTATCCAAATATTGTATTTTGATTATCAACGATGAAACCTATTTTTCCTTAAATGGGTGTTTTGGTGGGCTTTTGCGTGACCCGAATGTTCGGGGCGTGACATCTTGCATGGAATTTGCACCGGAATCATTTGGGTTGAAAACCCTGCTTGCTGCTTCAAAGTCGCCGCAGCCTTGGGCTGCATTTGGCCCCTTTTTTAAAAAAAAAACATAACTAAAACAGTATCCAGCACCCACTGTTTTGTGCACCGAAACAGTCTGGCTTTTGTTTCATGATTCCAAAAACCGTGATTCCCAAGGCCATGATTAAAACCGTGTTCTTCGTTCTTCTTTAATTTTTTTTATTTTATTTTGATTACATAAAATAAAAAAGAAACTAGAAATCGAAAAACAATAATATTTACATTGATCCTATGCCTCCGTAGAGTTCACAATCATTCTACCACGATCAACCCTCGTGGTTAAAAAAAGTTATAATCATCATTCATTCAAACCATTCAATCAAACATGAAAATAAAAAATGATCATAAAATCAGGATTTACAAGGCCTACAAAACAAAATTAGCAACAGTTCTAAAACTACCAGGCCCCGATAACCGCAAACAAAAAAGAAAATGGCTCTGATACCAATTATTGGAGGCAAGACTACCATGACCATTATTTTTGTAAATGATTTTTGGTAAAAAATTAACTGGGCAGGAAAACGCCAAAACGGGCTCTAGATAAAACTTTTGACGTCAAATGATCAAAATAAAACCTGTGCTACCAAAGTTAATTTAGAAGAATACCTTTTGTCGATCGATTCTTCAACTACAATTTGATTATGAGTGGAAGCTCCTGTCAGGTCTTCTACTATATTCCTTTATGCAATTCTTGAATGTAGTGTGGGCTACGGGCTATCGAGAACTCGTACCGGTAGAACCCAGATATCTTTAGTCTTGAAAGACAAAAATATGATATATGATTATAAAACTGGTTCAGCCTACCCGCATATATATTGGGCTACAGCAGGGAACTGGAAAGTAATTATGAATAAGACTTCCAGTGGAATACAGATACCTACCAGCAGTTTCTACAATTATGGAAAGACGCAGCGGTTTCTCCAATTTCCATAAAATACTAAATTACAGTTAATATCACTAAAGAACTATAATTGCACTCTGGCCCATAATCTCAAGACGTTATTGTATTGAGCTCCTATTATTAAATGCTTACTATTTCTCCCCACGTTATGATTCCCGATACCCTCCAATTAAATTTAATTTTTGATAATTTAATTCAATCGGCACTTGATATTTCTTAAGTCTTTCTGCTTAACTCATTTGACCGCCGGATAATTAAATCCACCTGTAGGATTTGGTCTGATCAAAACTTATAAGCATCCTAAGGGGGTATTGTCAATTCCAATCTTTCGGGACGTGGATTCCGTCAATAATTAATATTTTCATATAAATAATACCGCTATGCAACTCACCATGAATATAGACCTATATAAGATCGCACCCTCTAATGAATCAAACTAACGAATTTTAAATATATGCAAATCAATAATTATTTTAGGATTAAGAGGATAAACACTATTCATAATAATATTGGGGTGTGAATCAATTTATATAATCAGTATAAAATGATTACCCTAAATGTCCCGTTCAGTACACACAAGGTGTACTAGCACAGAGAGTCAGAACAATAGACGACACTATTATCTGTTCCCTGTAACCAAGACATGCGTACCAAAATTCTGTGCTACAGTCGTACCAATGGTATGCCCATTTTCATCTAAACTGTGAACATAAAAAACTTATATTCAGCAAGAACCTAAAATCTGATCTTCTGTGTGTAAGTCTTACTCTACAAACCAGATTAAATATTATACATAATATTGGACATCTATGCATATCAAAGAAATAATATACATACATTGCTCATAAAGATTCTCATAAAATGAAAAAATTAATTTTATTAAAAATAAAATTAAATACTAAAAACATGCTTTTCAGTATACCAACCCTAACATTTATGAATTTGACCATTATGGACCATCCAAATGTCTTGCTAATTGATTTACGGCTGTCCACTTTCTGCTATCTACACTGGATCATTAGGCAGTTTGGTCAGATCATATTTCACAGCATATGGGGTCATACGTATTAATCTTTCCTTCAGGCCCCATTTCTGGAACGATATCTGGAAGCTTGGCCGTCTCGTTCCCTAATGGAGATGCAGGAGCTACCCCATATTAAGCTCCCCGAGGAGTACAAGGCGTGGTTGGTTCAGGATAAAGAGAGGAGAAACAAAGAAGATGGAGAAGAACAAGTAGCAAAGAGAAGGAAAATCTGAAATATCTGTTTTGCTTTTAGGATTTTGTAGCTTTCTTCTTTATTTAGAGTTTGGGACTTGCGTGCCTGCCCTTTATTTCTAAAATCTTGTGATTGCAACTGAAATAATGAAAATCCCACATTTATCTGAAAAAAGTTCCCAATTATTTAAAAATTTTCGATTCATGCAATTAAACAACTTTATTATCAAAACTCAAAGATAAATTTGCACTGATCATTACTCAAATTCAAAGATGGCTTAAACAAAGAAGATGGCTGGACTTGTTAAAAGAAGCTGCTTACGTATCCCAAGAAAGTAGAATTAGGCCATAACATAGTTCGAGCTCGATTTACTCTCGGGTATTAACACTATCCTTTTGTGATACCCTACCGTTTGCCAAGGTCACCCTTTTGGATTTTCGGCCTTGCGAGCTGCTTTAACTTTTTCCTGGATCGCCTTTTCAGTTTTCAACCCAGCGAGCTTTTATCTTATTTTATTTTTCTCTCAAGAGTAGTATTTTTTTTGAGCTGATTCAGGTTGATTGGAGTGGAGAACGTGTTACCATCTAGATCCATGATGATTACAGCACCTCCGGTCATAATAGTCATGATCAGATACGGCTTGGCTCAATTTGGCTTGAACTTTTCTCTTGGATAAAAAAATAGGAGCCTTGATTTTCTTAAGAACCAAATCACCTTCTCTCAAGTCCCAGGTACGCTTTGGCTATCCTCTTTTGATACCCTTGTACGTAGAATAGAGTTTGTAGTCTTCTTTCATCGAATAAGAGAAGCTCGTCCATCCAATTTTTTTGCCATTTTTTTTATGGTTGAGCCACATCTTATACTTTTTGATCATTTCAAATAATTGCTGCAGCACTAAGATATAATCGTCTTGATCTTTGGACTTAATAATCATGTCACCCACATACATCTTGTGTCACGCCCCAAAACCCAAGGTCATGTGAAAATCCACTAAACATCCGTTTTATATAAAAATATAGGTTTTCATACACTGAAATCAGCCTGTTGAAATTAATGGAATACCCAACAAAAATACATCTCTCATAAAGATAAACATACGGTTCCAACATGCATACAGTATATCGCTTTATGCCGTACAACAACTGCCTTCAGGATTAGGCATACCCAAAAAGAAAAACTATAAAAATCTTCTGCCACCACAAGCACCACCAGAGCTAGTCATGATCATCATCCACATCATCACCTGAAAAAGGTTTTGTACAGAAAATCCCACCTATGAGCCGAAACCCAATAGAAACAGACAATACAGTTGTAAAGCAGGAAATATGCAATCATATAGAGTGGGAGCGTACTCAACCACAAGCCAAAAAGATTTTACGTCATAAAGCCCCATGTTTCCCACAAACCTCCAAAAACAGTTTTTCCTTCACAACCAAGCATTTATACAATGTAAAACACATTTTACAGTTGAAGAAAAATAGTAATCAAAACATTGTTCCCTCACGGAATGTACCATTCTGAAAAAAGAAGAAGAATATGATCCTATGTACCGACACTGTCACACAGACAAAGGTTGCAACTATAGACTCATGTCCATTACCCTAGTTCCAGAATCACTACAGACCTGCTAGGTAATGACAAGTTCTATACGGAGCACCATAACGAATCACTTAATTTACGGGCGACAACCCGAGGGAACTAAGCACTCAACCGTCTCAATTTACAGGGACTAATCCGAAGGACCTGAGTACCTACGCTGCGCACGTTTTAGGACTTACAACGAGGGCAACTCATGCCAAATACACGTCATCCCGGTACATCTAGATATCTTCTAAAAATCGTACCGTAGCTCAACTACGAAAATATTTTCTCAAAACAATATATTAAACATGTATATAGATCCATCCATCAACATGGAGATCAAACAAAAACATTTCAAAATGTTTTTTCCCGTTTTCAACAAAACGTTTCAAAACCTGAGACCCAACCCCAAAGGCGAGCTCCAAACCTCCGAAATATAAAATGTTGAGATTTACATCAAAAACCACAATTTTCCACCGTTTTCAAGAACACCCTTTGAAAACCATAAAACCACATGTCATACGATGTAATAAACCAAGAAAAGCAAAAAACATGCTTTTTACCCAAAAAATAGAAGTTTAAACATAAATATGACATTTCATGCATTTTCTACCGGTGAAAAAGCATATAATTACATATAACACCCTAATACAGCAGTAGGGTGTAGAATTCTACCTCGACGAGTCGAAACTAAAAGCCTTAAAATCCGAACCACGTCGGAACAAGAATCTGAACGGCCGAACACGAAGCTAGCAACGTGAATAGTAGGGATCCACAAGCTGATCATCAAAAACTAGGCTCGGGCAGGTCAAATATGTAGAGAGAAGGCAAAGAGAATGGAAGAAATAAGCTTTTTCAAACATTCTAGCCCCTGGAACTACTTATAGACTCGGCCAAAAAGTAGTTCAGCCGGCTGAAGCCCCTCGAAAAATGTGAACTGCCACAGTTCAGTCGACCGAACCTCCTGGTTCAGTCGACCGATCTCAAGAAAACCAGTTCAATCGACTAGACCAAGCCCTCCAGTCGACCAAACCCAAGGGTCTCAACCTACTATTTTTGGTTTCGGAATTTCTATTCTAAGGCCAACCAAACAAGCCTAAACGAGGTCCGAGAAGGCGTAAAACACATCTACATGCTGTTCTACGACACCAAACATAAACCATGCTTCGATGATACATAATATGAAGGAAAACACGTCATCACTTATATATATCAAAATAAAACGGTATAGGATTTCACAACTCTCCCTGCCTTAAGGAATTTTACCCCCGAAATTCCTTACAAGGTCACGAGGTAAACAAGTCTGGGAATCTAGCACGCATCCCAGATTTAAGCTCCCAAGTCGCTTCCTCAATCCCGTGACGAAGCCACTGAACTTTGACATAAGCAATCGTTCTCCCCCATAACACTTGCTCATTTGTATCCAAAATACTCACTGGGCGTTCCTCATACGTGACATCCTCATCAACCTGCAGCTCAGCTCAATCTAACACACGTGAAGGATCAGGATCGTACCTCTGAAGCGTCGAAACATGAAAGACGTTGTGCACATATGCTAACTGAGGTGGCAAGGCCAAACGGTATGCTACCACCCAAATCATCTCCAGGATCTCAAAGGGTCCAATAAAACGTGGTGATAGCTTCCCGTGACGATCAAATCTCATCAACCCTCTATGTGGCGAGACCTTCAAAAACACGTGATCTCCCACTGCAAACTCCAAAGGTCTCCTCCTCTGATCTATATAACTCTTCTGGCGGCTTTGAACTGTCACTAGACGCTGACGAATCACTACAATCCGCTCCGTCCTCTCCCGCACGAGATCGGGCCCCAAAACAGTGGTCTCACCCGCCTCTGTCCAACAAATAGGCGACCTACACGGTCTACCATACATAGCCTCATACGGTGCCATTCTAATACTGGACTGGTAATTATTATTGTATGCAAACTCTGCCAACGATAGATGATCCTCCCAAGAACTCCAAAAATTAAGCACACAAGCTCTAAACATGTCCTCTAAAATCTGGATGGTCCCCTCAGACTAACTGTCGGTCTGAGGATGAAAAGCTGTACTAAAAGTCAAGCTCATCCTCAAGGCCACCTGAAGACTCTACCAAAAGCGAGATGTGAAGTGCGGGTCTCGATCAGAAATGATAGTCACAAGTACTCCATGTAGTCGAACTATCTTTCGAATGTACAATCTACTCATCTATCCACTGGATCCCTCACTCGAATAGGGAGAAAGTGTGTAGACTTCGTTAACCTATCAACCACAACCCAAATAGCATCACGTCCCGTCAGCGATCGAGGAAGTCTTGATACGAAATCCATCGCGATATTCTCCCACTTCCACTCAGATATAGGCAGTGGCTGTAACAAGCCAGCTGGTGTTTGGTGTTCCACCTTTACTTGCTGAGAAGTAAGGCATCGGGAAACAAATCGGATCACATCTCTCTTCATTCCCGTCCACCAGAACTGACGACGCAAGTTATGATACATCTTCGTGCCTCCCGGATGCACTGCAAGACGTAAGTGATGAAACTCATGTAGCACCTCAGCACGACACGACCCTAGTACAAACAGTCGCCCTGTCAGCCTCAAACTTTGATCTGAACCCACCATTCATCATGTTGTGTCCTTCTCACTAGCAATGCGGTCCCGTATCATTTGAGCCTCCTGATCGGTCCTCTGAGCCTCTAACACGCGTGCAACCAATGTGGGCTGTGAAGCTACTGAATATAAGGTCGCACCTCCCCTTGCCTCTCCGAGACACAAATCAAACTTCCTAACGTCTCCAAGCATGTCCCACTCTCGTATAGCCACAGAAGCTAACGAGCTATAAGATCTCTTGCTAAGCGCATCAGCTACATTGTTTGCCTTACCCGGATGGTACTGCAAATCAAAGTCGTAGTCCTCCAACAACTCCATCCATCTTCGTTGGCGAAGATT
>JAUMHN010242719.1:0-19965 GCA_032360265.1 Heliamphora ciliata | reverse complement strand
ATTAATATAATAGATTTTAGTAGGTTTAGGTACATAAAATTAATATTTTATGCAATTAAATACACAAAAATGCACCACAATACCATTTAAAACCCTAATTAATTACCAAAACAGCTTTTTCTCTTCCCAAAAACTGCATGGCCGAAATTCACTTCCCCAAATCTGATTTTTCATACCTCAAGCCCCTTCCACCACCCCATGCAACCAATGAAAAATTAGAAATTTCAAAAATTAAGTCTTACACACAATAATTAAGTCTCTTCTATAATATAAAAACCAACATGCCAAACATCCTTCCACTTCATGTATTCGGCTGAAAGAGTGAGAGAGTGAGGGACCAAAATTCTCTTAGTGTTTTGAAAGAAGAAGGAGAGGAGAAGAGAAGATGAAAGAAGGAAAGAAGGAAGGAAAGGCTATGGAGCTCAAGGTATGAGTATTAAAGCTAAGTTCCCACTTCTCTTCAACATTTTGAGCTTCAAACAAGGTAAGCAAACTCTCTCAAACCCTCTGATGTTCTCCCCCAAGATAACCCTCAACCCATCTCTATAACAAACCCTAAGAAGATAAAACAAGAAATGAGTCAAAAAGGCGTCGTATGAGAGATTTAGGGACAGTTCACGTATGAAGAGGCCAATTATGGAGGACCTAAACCCACTGCGGTGGTAACTTCGGAAAAGAGGCCAATTATGGCGGACCTAAACCCCATTGCTACGATGTTTTGAAGGGTAATTCGGAGCAGAGCTTAATTCGGCGGACCTAATCCCACTGCGGTGGTAACTTCGGAGAAGAGCCCAATTATGGCGGTCCTAAATCCCTCATCTTGATACTCTGAATAATGTAAAGTGTCTTTTGAAATCCCTGTTATTAATTTGACTTTGGTTTGACACCTAATGAGTATCCTTGTTCTTAAGGTGGGACTGGTCGACCTGGAATAAGGATGGGTAAAATTGGATAAAGGTCGGTCCCCACGCCTTAGCCATTGAGTAAAACAGCTGTGGCATAATGCTCGGCAATGCCTTTACTATTCGCAACGAGGCGAGGATGGGTTCGGTGATTAAGAGCCATCAGGTCCACTCTGTAATTCTCGGTGTGGAATTCATGATATTTTTCTGGATGTATGATGGGTTGGGCAATTGCATGGCATTCATCTGCATCACATACTTCCACAATTACTCTTATATATGCTTACCCTGTTGAAAATTCTAAAATGCCTTTCTCTCTGGCCTTAAATTGTATTGGGTATTATACGATATGTATTGTAGAATATCTTGTTGTGAGTTTGTTAGACCGTTTAGGGAATTTGTTTATGGACTCCGGCTCATGGCATTCGTGCCACAGGTAAAGACAAAGAATTATTTGAAGAAGGCGGGTCCACTGAAGAAGAAGATTTTTTGGAAGAGGGAGAGTGTCAGGAGCCAGCAGACCCCAACGACGCAGCTTGAAGACGTAGGACGTTACCTTTTTGATCTTTTTGTTCTGTTTTTTCGCAGACATAATGTAACTTTATTAAGTTTTCTAGATGATTGTATTTATTTAGTACTTTGAACAAATTCTGAACCGTTAATGATGTATTAATTATCATATTTAATTATGAATATTCGGTTGGAATATGTCCTTTATTTATAATTACATATGTTCCGCCAAAATGTAACAACGAGCCATCTGATCAACTTTTTGCCACTTCTGATGGGCCTGGATTTCCTGTTCGGTTGCCCCCACATCATGTACTGATGGACATATCTCAGTCAATATAAATTTGTAATCCTCAGCAGTTAAGACAATGCCCAAATTTCTTTTCTAGTTAACATAGTTCGGTCCCGTAAGTTTGTTTTCTTTGAGTATTGAAGCGAGTGAGTTGAAAGTCATTATAATCCTGAGAATCACATAATTAAAAATATCGTTAAGTATGACGGGCAATACTTTGAATTTATTTTAATTTAGTTCCCTTTACCATTTTAAAAGAAATTCACTAGCAGCCTGGTACCTTGTGAATAGCATGCCTCGATGGGAGGATATCTACTATCCATCGTATGTCTAGACAGGTCAATTTCTATTAATTTTACTATCTAGGCAACTGACCCTGCCAAGTAAAATTAAATAGCTAACGAAGCTTTGTTCCAATATATAATAGTAGTGATTTAGATAAACAGGATACTATTATATACAGCTTAGTGTTAACCATCACCTAATCTCAAATCAATTGCTTCGCAATGAACCCTTCGAATGGAGAAGTGATCCACACTAACAATTATCCAGAATTATCCCTAAAGGACGTTTGTACGGGCGCTACTGTAATTAATCTGTCCGATTGGGAGGAAGACCTTACTGCTAACACAAAGGATTTAATTACACCGCCTACAAACTGGTGATAGAGATCGCGAGATTTATCTGTGAATAGATTTTCTCTCTCACTTAGATTTTTAAAATATTTTTTAGGGTTATAAAAATTCATGTAATTAAAATAAATTTATTAATTTCGAAAATCAGATGATCTGAAAGATTCAAATATCATTCCGCGTACAAGATTTCAAATATTCCGGTTTGCTAAATCATCTTTCCGTGTTTTAATACGTAATAAATAAAATTCGATAAATACACGGTTTTCCTTTACCTTTTTAACTAAGTTAGTGATTCAAGTCATTTATTTATTTTATTTTTCATTACATATGTTTTGAAAAATAATAATTTATTTAGATTAAATATTTTTTTATTTAATTAATTCAAAATTTAGAATTAATTTTCACATTATTTTAAGATATCCAATTTTATTAAAAAACATCTTAAACGTGATATTTTCTAAAAAATAAAATATCTAAATTTTTTTATTTAATTAAAAATCTTAATTAAAAAAACTTAATTTTATTTTTCATTACAAAATATTTTAATTAAAATCAAATTTCTCAAATTAATTAAATTAACAGAAAAATATAAAACATATTTAAATCATTCACGCAGTTCATATGAATATAAATGCAAGATATGCATATATCCTGATTTTATGATCAAATCAAAAATTTGAAAAGTTTCCGTCTCCTATTAAAGGTAAGTTATAAGAATCACATTCCGAACCAGTTTTCTGTATCCCTGATTGCATTAAGTTTATCTGATACACTGTGTTATACAAATTTATCACTTGAGGATCAAAACGTATCAGAATATCACTATCAAACAGCCCCAGACCAGCTCCACCACTACCAGCCACTAGCCACCCCCGGCGCCGCCCATGCTACCAGCTTTAGGCAGCTTTTGCCGCCTCTTTCGTGCTTCATTTTTTATGCTATTTTTCCTAAAAAATAGCTCTTGAAAAGTAGCATTTTTTTTGTCAAAAATTATAACAAAAATTGCCCAAAAAACAGCTTTCGATAAGCCTTGAACAACAGCCGTCGCTAGCCCTTGCGCCGCCGCCTCTTCAATCCACTATTTGGGCTTTATCCGATGGTGTTTTTGTTCCCGTTGTTTTTTTTTTAAAAAATAACATAAATATCCAGTAACATGTTGCTTTAAAGAACGCCTCAAAAATAGTCTTGAAAAGCCTCAAAAAATAGCCCCCAACAGCACCGCCCTGCGTCGTCGCTAGTTGCTGCCGCCGTCGATTTTCTCCACTGATTTGTTGCTATTTTTTTTCACTTTTTCGACTATTTTTTCAGTGGTATTTTACTACTATTTTATACTAAAAAATCTGTTCAAAACCAGTCTCAGAAACATCAAAAAAAACTAAAAAAAATAGCCCCAAACCACTGCCGGTGGTGCTGCTAGTTGGCTATTTTTTAAACTAGTTTTTTTCATGTTTTTGTGACATGTTTTAAAACTGTTTTAAAGCCTAAAAACTGTAGAAAAAGCTGCTGGAAAATAATTCAAAAAATCGTAAAAAAATCACCGCGATCTGTGGTCCGTAACTATCAAAACCACCGCCGGTGCCGCTGCCTGTTCTTCGTGTTCTTGGATATTTAACCTATCCTTAAATATACTAAACTGATATTTAAAAATAAATAACTGCTATTACATCGAAACCTATATTCCGTAGGCTCACATTTGATCTAAAAAAAATTTAATCTATCATTATCAACTCTCGTGATTAAAGAAAAATTAAATTATCATCAAAACCATTCAATTAGACATGAAAAAGATATGATGATCATAAAATCATGATTAGAATGCTTACAAAACAAAGTTAGCACAGTTCTAGAACTACCCAGCCCCGAAAAACCTTAAACAAAAAACAAAACAACTTTAATACCAATTGTTGGAGGCAAAACTGTCAAGATCATTATTTTTGTAAATAATTTTTTATAAAAAAATTAACTAGACAGGCAATCGCCAAAACGAGCTCCAGATAATTTTTTTGATGTCGAACGATCAAAATAAAAACCCGTTCAACCACAGTTAATTTAAAAGAATACCATTTTGTAGTCGATTCTCCAACTACAATTTTGATTATGAGTTGAAGCTCCCATCAGACCTTCTACTGTATTCTTTTATGCGATTTTCGAATGTAGTGTGTGTTTCAATCCTTCGAGAACTCATACTAACAAAACCTTGTTAGCTTTAGTCTTGAAGACAAATTATGAATTTGGTTCAGCCTACCCGCATATTTATAGGGTTACAACAAGGACCTGTGGAGTAATTATGATGGAGACTTTTAATGTAATCCAGATACGTATCCAGTGATTTTTGCAATTAAGTAAACCTCTCTACTGTATCTGTAATTATAAAAACTTTGCAGTGGTTTCTGTAATTTCTATAAAATACTAAATTACAGTTCACACCACTAAAGAACTATAATTGCACTCTAAATCATAATCCCAAGACCATCTTGCATTGAGCTCCTATTATTAAATGCTTAACTCATCTCTCTACGATAAGATTCCTGATACAGGTGCCAATTAAATTTAATTATTGACAATTTAATTTAATCGGCATCTTTAAATTCTTTAAACCCTTCCGCTTAACTTATTTAGCCGCCGGATAATTAAATCCACCTACAGAGTTTGGCTCGATCAAAACTTGCAAGCTTCCTTAGGGGGTATCGTCAATCTTGATTATTCGAGACGTGAATTCCATCAATAATTAATATTCACCATATAAATAATATCACTATCTAATTCATCGAAAATATAGGCACATATAAGATCGCACCCTCTAATGCATCAAAACAACGAATATTAAATATACGTAAATCAATAATTATTTCAGAATTAAGAGTATAAGCACTATTCGTAACAATTTTGGGGTGAATTAATTTATATAGTCAGTTTAAAATTAATTTTTTCAATGTGTCCCGTTTAATACATACAAAGTGTATTAGCATAGAGAGTCGGAACAAAAGACGACACTATTATTTGTTTCCCGTAATCAAGACAGGCCTCCTAAAACTTTGTGCTATAGTCGTACCGATGATATGTTTATTTCCATCTAAACTGTAAATAAATAATTTATATTCTGTAAAAATCTAAAATTCGATCTTCTCTGTGTGAGCCGTACTCTACACACCAGATTAAATACTGTACAGAATAAATGACATCTATACATAACATTAAAGAAATGATATTACATACATTACTCATTAAGATTCTCATAAAATAAATAATTAATTTTATTAAAAATAAAATAAAATACTAAAAATATGATTTTCAGTATACAATCCAAACAAGGTCCCTGTTTGTTCATTTTGTCGCTTATTCGCATATTTGTCACTTTGCTTTGCTCAAATGATACGTGTGGTATATATAAAAATAACAATCAAGTTGCATAACCCTAGAAATCATAGTTAGGATTTTGTTTCGTTATTTGCTTTTGTTTGAATTCTCTTCAACATCCCGTTCTGTATATGTTATCTTTAAAACGTTTACAACAAGAACCCATATTGACAAAGTAGAGGCCAATCTCACGGTAGGGTGAAAGGGGTGCCTAACACTTTCCCTTTTCATACCTTATCCCCCGAATCCTCTTTTTCTCTAGTTATGCTTTTAAGAGACTCACAGCCTTCTTTTTATTTTTCATGATTTTTCTCAAAAATCAAGTGGAGACACCATTTTTTTAGAAAGGATGCTCAGATATCTTGAATTTTCTTGTTTGAAAAAGAAAAGAATATTTTTTTAAAAAGAATAGATATTTGGTGCATCCCGCGAACCCAAATCACCCACAGCTTTTCTGGTGATTCTGTTGGGGACTGATTTGCTAAAAAAATCATAAGAGGGCTTAACTTGAAATGTCAATGGTTCTTGTTGTAAATTTTTTATTGGTATTCGCATATGTATTTTGCATATTTGTGTGCTTGGTTCTCAAACCCTCGCTTCGCCTACCCAATACCCCGGTTAGTTTACTGTCTCGGGGCTATGTCGAGGTAGCCAACAAGCTTTCTGGCCACATGCTTCCATAGATGTGGTAAAAAGAGTCATTGCGTACCGTTTGACCATGCCGTGCATCTTTCCTAGCATTGAGAGGTATATTCTTGACTCTATTTAGAAGGTACACTAAGTGAAGACCTACTAGC
Organism: Heliamphora ciliata; assembly: GCA_032360265.1. Classification (NCBI taxonomy): domain Eukaryota; kingdom Viridiplantae; phylum Streptophyta; class Magnoliopsida; order Ericales; family Sarraceniaceae; genus Heliamphora; species Heliamphora ciliata. The sequence goes on along the minus strand of JAUMHN010242719.1, from coordinate 13,472 downwards.
CTTTTCATGTGTACATAGTTTCTTGGAACCCCTTTATTTAGGATCAATAAATCTCCTAGGGTTATGTGATTTTTCTTTTATAGATGCTTTTGTTTATATAGTTAGCGCCTTGATTAGGATTGATTTTTGTCGTCACGATTTGCCATCGAGAGTGAGTTATTTCGAGTTTAGGTCTAGTTAACGAGTCTTTCAATTTACATAAGCCCTTTTAGTTCAAAGACCCAGGATAACAGCTTTGTGCAGAGAAGAACCTATATGCACTTGGGCCCGATCTCCGAGTGGAAGACTCAGATGTATAGATTGATTGAGATTACCGATGGAAGATCTAAAATTGACTATGGCAAACATCATGAGGATAATTCAAGAATTATAGGAAACTGTTGAGGGAGTCAGCACCACGATGACCAATCAGGCTAGGATTTAGACTCAGTGTCAGGCTCAGATCCAGGCTTTACATACCCGGGCTGCAGACCCCAACGTAGTTTGTTTCAAATGATTAGGAAGATGAAATAGGAGATAATATCTAAGACGATAATGTGGGACCCGTGGGAGCCCAACTAGCAGTTGCACAGCCTATCCGGCTAAGAATTTCGAAAGTCTTAGCCATGAAGGAATCGATCTTATCTGATAAGGCCGACAAATTAGAAAAGATTTTGAGGAAAACCCGAGGAATCGATGATTATATGTTAGATGTTGAGGGACTCTGCTTGTTCCTTGATGCTAAGATTTTCATGAAATTTAAGATGCCCGACATAGAGAAATTTGACAGGATTAGAGATCTAAGGATCCACCTAAGGATGTATGTGGGAACCCTATCACTAATGGGGATTAGTGATCAGTTGAAAGCTTAGCCTTTCGACGGTCCTTGTCAGGAGCTGCTTAGAAATGGTTTCTGTCTTTGGATGTTGCGAAGACAAGAACATGGGAGAACATTGCTACTGTAATTGTCAACTAGTATAACTACAACATCCAACTCGATGTCACCATTCGGGAACTTGAGACTACCCACCAGGAGGCCAAATAATCTTTCGTTGAGTTTCTGACCCAATAGAGGGCTAAGGTAGCAAAAATGAAAAATCGACTCAATGAAAAGGAGCAAGTGAGAATGGTAGTGAAAAATTTGCATTTGTAGTTTCGTAAGTATCTGATCACACAACTGTTAATGACGTTTGAGCAAGTTTTCGATGTTGGGATACAGATAGAGGATGCACTATAGTTTGGGGATATTGAGAAGGGAGAACCAAGTCAAAGAACAGTTCAAAAGCTATATGCCAATAATTTGAATAATGCCACCAATGCTGTGAACCGAAGTTATGAAGTGAACCTGCTGAATTCCAACCCGAACCAAGCTAGCCCATCTATCCAACCAGCTATCCAAAATCAATCCCAAAACTAAAAAAGAACTTTCACCCAACTCACTGTACCTTTAACGTCCATCTTGAATTGGTTGATCGAGAGGGGTCTCCTAAAGCTTTTGGAGCCAACCTTGCCTCCAAACCCTTTACCGCTCAGATATAATCCTACCTAGTACTGCGCCTTCCACTAGGGGTATGGTCATTTATCCAACAATTGCATGAGGCTCCGGCATGAGATTCAAGACTTGATAGACAACAAGATGATTCCTCCATCGACTGCCATTTAGAAACTAAATGCTACCACCAACCCTCTACCGAATCATGTAGACTAGCAAAATGTGAAAGTCGTTGAAAGAGGGTTGAAAGGTTTTGATCCCACCAAATTCATAGTCTCCATAACATAACTAAAGTCGATTACAGATTTGCCATTTAGGCAGGAGGTGTCGTTGATTAATAACCTCATTCAGGATTTTATCGATGATGGTTTTGATAAGTTCTCGATCTTTATCATCTATGAAGAAGAAGTTCCTCCCCCTGTCAATGGTGATGACAAGGAGGATGAAGAAATTAGGCATTTTTGGGAGAATTTAGCCCGTCTGGAGGCATTAGACGAGTTGGGGGAAGTAGGGATCGACATCAAATGGCATATCTTGACTATCTCAAGTAACGATATATCCTAGCACCAAAGGGCAGCTTGGTATGGAGAAGACAACCTGAGTTTTAGAATAGAAGAGGCGGGGAATATAGTATTAGAGATAGGAGAATCCACAAAGGGAAAAGAGTTTGGCAGTGAAAGTAAGCAAGAGAAAGATCCACTAGTCAGTAAGGAAACTAAAGAGAAGAAGTAGGAAGAGAAGGAAGAGAATTCACCCTAAGTGAATTTGTTGGGAACTGCAAGTTTTGTGTTTGACCCGTCCGTATACATCGTTCCTCTTCATGAGTCGAAACAAGAACACTTCTACCCAGGGACCGATCTTTTGTTCTCTCAAAGTGGAGTACCAAGAAGAGAATGACATGCGAAAATTGGAAATAATAGAACAAGAATTCATGGACATAGAATACGACGAAGGAGGAGATGTGCAAGAATGACACCCGATTGTGGATGAACCATATGACCATGAAGGTCCATGGAAACCTTGGGGTCCTCCCCCACTGTATAATTATGAAGATTCGTTTGATGGGATATCACTGCCACAACTCTTTGAACTAGAGACCGACATCGGCAAAGAATTTGATTGGTTTTCGCAAAATGTGATAGGAATTGAGAAAGATTTCTGGAGAGATGAAGGAGTCAATAGAGAAGAAGCTAGCGCAGATAATTTTTGGACCTTCCAAGAGAAAGGATATCTGAAGAGCAAATAGAGCAGGAGGCATATCCGAAGAGCAAATTGACCAGTTTAAAGGACTATGAGAACCCGAAGAGCAAATAGAGCATATGACAGGGAGCGGGAGGCATTTTATGCCTGCACAGCTAGAGAAGGGGCAACCAAGTAGGGGCATGAAAGAGCCAAGGAAGCCAACAGAGAAGCAGAACAATGAAGAAGAGAACGTAGTCTTGAAGAAACTTAAGAAGACTCATGCCAATGTGAGCATTTGGGGGTTACTTGTGGCGTCCCATAAGCACCGACAAGCCGTCTTGAATGCTTTGAACAATGTGGACATCCCGATCGATGTATCTCCTGATTAGTTGGTTGGAATGCTTATGCCTGAGAAGCAAACTAATGTTATCGCCTTCAGTGACAAAGGCTTTTCGACCGAGGGACCATCTCACAACAAACCGTTGCACTTAACTGTCTAGTGTTTGGAAAAATGGGTGTCAGTCATCTTGGTTGACAGCGGTTTAGCTCTCAATGTATGCCCACTACAAACTGCTTACTATTTAAGACTGAAGATGTAAGACTTTAAACTGAACACGCAAGGAGTATGTGTATACGACAACACAAGAAGAGACGTATTGGGATTGGTGGCCTTCACCGTGATAGTAGGGGCGCTGGAAAGTGAGGTTGAATTTCTGTTAGGAAGACCGTGGCTACATGATCCGACAGTTAGGGAAGTTCCGTCGACCTTGCACCAAAAGGTGAAGCTAATCAGGGAAGGAGTAACTATCACTATTCTAGGCAAAACTGGCTTGCTGACCCCAATTAGTGACACTGCCCCGCTACTCAAGATTCAGCATGGGAAAGAGGACCTCCTTCTAAATGGGTTCAACTTTGATGAGACTAAAGCTATCTAAGTTCTGATGAGCGAGGAGGAAAACTATGTGAACCCGAAGGTTGTAGCTATTTTTCAGAGATGGAATTGGGCAAGCACCTACAAGGGATCTCAAAACCAATCCTCGTGCATCACAATTTCCATGGGCATGGATTAGGGTACGGGTCAGAGACAAAAGAAGTAGAGATAGGGAAATACGGGCCGATGTTGAATGGTCGCTTTGTCAAGGAAGGGGATGATTTTGTTAGGGTTGATATACTGAAAATCATATTTTTAGTATTTAATTTTATTTTAATAAAATTAATTTTCTATTTTATGAGAATCTTTATGAGCAATGTATGTATATCATTTCTTTGTTATGCATGGATATCCAATATTCTGTATAGTATTTAATCTGGTGTGTAGGGTACGGCTTACACACAGAAAATCAGATTTTAGGTTCTTGCAGAATATAAGTTTTATGTTCACAGTTCAGATGGAAATGGACATACCATCGGTACAACTGTGGCACAGAGTTTTAGTAGGTCTGTTTTGATTACGGAGAACAGATAATAGCGTCGTATGTTGTTCTGACTCTCTATGCCAGTACACTTTGTGTGTATTGAACGGGCCATTTGGGGTAATTAATTTTGTACTGACTATATAAATTAATTCACACCCTAAGGTTATTATGAATAGTGCTTATCCTCTTAATTATGAAATAATTATTAATTTACATATATTTAATATTTATTATTTTAATTCATTAGAGGGTACGATCTTATATGGGTCTATATTTTCGGTGAGTTAGATAGCGATATTATTTATATGAAAAATTTTAATTATTGACGGAATTCACGTCCCGAAAGATCGAGATTGACGACACCCCCTTAAGGATGCTTATAAGTTTTGACTGGGCCAAACCCTACAAGTGGATTTGATTATCCGGCGGTCAAATAAGTTAAGCGGAAGGGCTTAGGGAATATCAAGATGCCAATTAAATTAAATTGTCAATAATTAAATTTAATTGGCGGGTATCGAAATCTTAACGTGGAGAGAAATGATAAGCATTTAAAAATAGGAGCTCAATACAAGAAAGTCTTGAGATTATGAGTCAGAGTACAATTATAGTTCTTTAGTGGTGTGAACTGTAATTCAGTATTTTATGAAAATTGCAGAAACCGCTGCGTCTTTCCATAATTACAGAAACCGCTGGTAGGTATCTGTGTTCTACTAGAAGTCTTACTTATAATTACTTCTTAAGTTCCTACTGTAACCCGATATATACGCGGGTAAGCTGAACTAGTTTGAGATTGATAGATCATATCTCATATATCATATATCATACTTTGTCTCTCAAGACTAAATATATCAGGGTTCTGCCAGTATGAGTTCTTGATAATCCGTAGCCCACACTACGTTTGAGGATCACGTAAGGGAATACAGTAGAAGATCTAACTAGAACTTCAACTCGAAATCAAGTCGTAGTTGAACATTAGATCGACAAAAGGTATTCTTCTAAATTAACTTTGGTTGCACGGGTTTATTTTTTATCGTTCTTCGTCAAAAGTTTTATCTGGAGCCCATTTCGGCATTTACCCGTCCAGTTAATTTTTTATCAAAAATCGTTTACAAAAATAATGATCTTGGCAGTTTTGCCTCCAACAGATTTCCTTTGTTGTGGATTTCCCGAACCATGGATAGAGGAGAAGACTAAACAAAAGCTGTCAGGGCTGGAGATCTTTTTCAGCCATCCGTTGTCCGATGATGAGGAAGAAGCAAAAATATAGCATTTGGGATTCACTGAGAAAGTACCAACAGATTGGCTGGTTCATTATGAGGAAGGAGATCTGTGTTCTTTCTTCAATGAAGAGATGGTTTGAGTATGTATAGGCAATGATGAAGATAAGGACATACTGATGATGGATGCTGACACGCCTGTAGATTATACCACACTTATCATTGATGCTGTTAAAATGAAAAAAAGTTAGTTTTTTGAGTATTTTCTTATGCATGATGTAACAAGTGAGTTAATGTTCGAGTCTATTGAACTTGTTTTCACCAAATTTGTGAACAATGTTTGTAACAATGTTTGTAACCCCTCTTGATATTAATGAAATGAAATCGAATTTTGCTTACTTTGCTGTGTCTAAAAGACTTTGTCTTGATTCCGAAGATTTTAATGAATTTGAGGAGGATATTCCCCAAGAATTATAACTTTTAATTGAAAAGGAAGAAGAAATGCGAGCTAAACCTATAATTGAAAAAACTGTTTTAATAAATCTTAATAATGAAAAAGATCCACAAATGGTTCAGGTTGGTTCTATGTTGTCTTTAGAGGAACATGAACAATTAATCTTTTTATTAAAAGAATTTAAAGATATTTTTACGTGGTCCGATGAGGATATGCCCTGCATAGACCCTAACATCGTACAGTACAAAATTCCCCTTTATCCTGATGCCAAGCCTGTTAAGCAGAAGCTCAGGGGGATCAGGCCTGACTGGGTGCTCAAGATCAAGGAAGAAGTTACCAAAAAAATGGATGTCGGATTTCTCATGGTCACCAAATATCTGAAGTGGGTTGCCAACATCGTCCTAGTACCAAAGAAGGATGAAAAGATCCGAGTATGTGTCGACTTTAGAGATCTCAACATGGTTAGTTCTAAGGACAATTTCCCTCTTCCCCACATAGACATATTGGTATATAACACCGCCAAGAATGCGCTCTTGTATTTGATGGATGGATTCTCAAGGTACAATCAGATTTTGATGGTGACGAAAGACCGAGAGAAGACTACCTTCATGACACCTTGGGGCACCTATTATTATAGGGTTATGCCATTCAGATTAAAAAATGCGGGAGCAACCTATCAAAGGGCGACGACCATTTTATTGCATGACATGAAACACAAGGAGATACAGATATATGTGGATGACATGATCATGACGTCCAAAACCAGAGAAAGGCACGTTGTCGCACTAAGGAAGTTTTTTGAGCTAATCAAAAAGCACAGAATGTGCTTGAACGCACGAAAGTGTGCCTTCGGAGTTACAGTGGGAAAGATGCTCGGCTTTATGATCACACAACGAGGCATAGTGGTGGACCCGTCAAAAATCAAAGCTATCCTCGAAATGCCCTCTCCAAGAACTGAGAAGGACGTAAGGAGATTTTTAAGAAAAATTCAGTTCATCAGTCGATTTATCACCAAACTGACTACGACTTATGAACCTCTATTTTAGTGGCATCAGCAATGTCAAGTCGCATTCAATGCCATATGAAACTATCTGCAAAATCCTTCAATTTTGTCACCACCAGAACCCGGCAATCCTTGATACTATACCTATCAGTGACAAATTCGACAATGGGATGTATGCTTTCGCAAGAAGACGAAGCCAAGATAGAAAGAGTTGTCTATTACTTGAGTAAGAAGATGATCGAATGTAAATGGCAGTATACGCCTTTGGAGAAGATTTGCTATGCGCTAGTCTAGGCATCCAAGAAGTTGTACCATTACATGCTTGCATATCGAGTTGTTCTAATCTCAAGGATAGACCCGCTCAAATACCTCTTCGAGAAGCCAACACTGAGATGAAAGTTGCCTCATTGGTTGCTCATGTTGGCTGAATTCGACTTGCAATATGTCACATAGAAGTCAGTTAAAGGGAGAGCCGTTGAAGAGTTTTTGGCTAACCACCGTATCAAAGGAGAAGAAGAACTCAAGTTTGAGTTTCCCGATGAGCAAGTGTTGAAGATAGAAAAGGATCTATGGAGTCTCAAACCAATATAAATACGGGATAGGAATACTCCTCATCAGCCCCGATGACTCCCATATTCCTTTGGCCTTTAAGTTGAGTTTTGAGGTCACTAACAATCATGCCGAGTACGAAGCTTGCTTAGCTAGGTTGAAAGCAACCTTGGAATTAGGGGCAAGAAAGTTGGCGGTTATAAAAGACTTAGCGTTGGTTGTATCCCAGGCAAAGGGAGAATGGAAGGTTAAAGAAGAAAGGCTGGTTCAGTACCAACGAGAGCTTGAAATAATGATTCACTGCTTTGAAAGCATGGTGTTCACCTATGTTCCGAGACTACAAAACAAGTTCACCGACGCCTTGGCCACTCTGGCGTTAATGATAGACATACCACCAGGGGTAAGGATAAGGCCTCTAGAGATTCTACAAAGGGATACACCTGCGATCAGCAACATCACAGTTACCTAAGAAGCCAATGATGGGCTACCATGGTATCACGACATTTAGAATTTCATTGAGATAGGAGAATATTTTAGCCGAACCAGCTAAAAGGATCAGAGATTTATCAGAAGACTCGCCACACAATTTACAATCTATGGAGGAAAACTGTAGAAAAGGGGTTATCTAAGAGTTAATAAGCTTTGTGTTGACACAGAAGAGGGACAAGAGTTGATTAGAGAGGTTCATAGAGGAGTTTGCGGACCTCACATGAGTGGGATGATGTTGGCTAGCTAAGAAGATCCTGCGCCTAGGATATTTCTGGATGACAATGGAAACGGACTACCACCAGTTTGTCCAGAAATGCCAAAAATGCCAAATCCACGCAAACCTCATGCATGTACCACTGTCTCAGCTTTATAACATGACCTCGCCATGGCCGTTCTCGATTTGGGGAATTGACGTGACTGGGAAGGTTACAACCAAGGGATCGAATGGACACGAATTTATCATCGTAGCAATTGATTACTTCACAAAGTGGGTTGAAGCTACCTCTTACTCAGTCTTGAAGGCTTTCAAAGTAGATAGGTTCATCAGGGAGAACCTTATTTATCGATACGAAGTTTCATATGAGATAATTTCTGATAATGGTTTCCACTTTTAAGGAGAAGTTCTAGAACTCTTAGAAGAATATCAGATCGTCAGTTATAAGTCTTCACCATATGGACTGCAAACCAATGGAGTCGTGGAAGCTACAAATAAGAATGTGAAGAAAATCCTATAGAAAAGGATAGAGGGAAGCAAGGATTAGCTAGAAAAGTTGCCATTTGCGCTTTGAGGATACCGAACATCAATTAAAAGTTCTACTGGAGCAACGCCGTATGCTTTAGTCTACGGAATGGAAGTAGTTTTACCTATAGAGTTGGAGATCTCATCTCTAAGAATAATTGTTGACAGTAATATTCTCGAGTCAGAATGGTAGAGTGACAGATTTGAAGAGTTACTCCTGTTTGATAAAAGGAAACTTAGAGCCCTATTTCATGTTCAAGGATATCAGAGAATGATAGCTCAGGCATTTATCAAGAAGGTTAAGTCTCGAAACTTAAAGAAAGGTGACTTAGTTGTCAAAGAGATCAGTGCTCTATTCTTTGATCTAAGGGGCAAGCTCAAACCCAATTGAGCCGAACCCTATCTCATTAAAACCTTGATGTTAGGAGGTGCTGCCATCCTTATGGATCTGGACAGAAATATTTTCTCTACACCCATCAACTCAGACCAGCTCAAAAGGTTTTACCTCTGAGGGAAAGCACGCAAAAGGAGAGCCTCAATACTCAATTGTAACTCGGGCCTTGAACTACGTTATGGCCTGATTCCCTTTTCTGCGGGATACGTAGGCAGCTTCTGTCAGAAGTTCAGCCTAAACCTTTATTTGAAATTCCCTCTTCATAACCATGTTTCAAGTAGTAAGATCAATTTAAAAATTTATTTTTAAGTTTTTCTAATAAAATGGTTATATTATAAGAACAAAAATCTAAAGAACAGTTTTAAAGGACACTATAAACCAGAAGTGGAGAAACTTTCATTAATGAATTTTACCAATACAGTTTTTAAAAGCAAGAAAGGCTCGCAAGTTCTCATCATAAGAAATTAAAAGGGGAAACAAGCAAGATATTGGGACATAACAAAGTAAAATCAAGTCCTCCCTCTCTTCGCATCTCCTCCCTATCCTACCCTGCGCTCTATCTCTGTTTGCAGCTAAGCCTTATAACTCTCAGAAAGCCTGCTGTTAAAATCCCCGCCTACCGGTATCCTTAATTGAGAAGACTAAGCCCGCTGGTACTGACCTAAAAGGGGGCCTGATGCGAAAAACTATACAAATGACTCATAGTAGTCTCGAGACGGATCTAAGCATGCCCGAATTGACGAAGGATGCGATAAGAATGATAGAAAGTGGCCAGCTTCAAGCCTACCAACAGAACCCCAGAGTGACCCACAGTCGTAGTAGTCATGAAAGATATCTTCAGCCAGGGGCATAGCCAGGAGATGTCCTCCCTGGTCAGAGAACTCAGGTAATCCTTCCAAGCAGCCTCGGTGGAGCAGAGGTGATAAACTTGACGACGATTGAAGGATTTCACGCTGTAACTTTCAAGCACAGGCTTTTCCAGTAGATTCACCTTCTCCATCAGCCAAATATGAGAGAAACACATGAGAGAATGATAAAAAAGAAAAGCTGAATGGAAAAACTCTAGAGAAATACAGAGAAAGAAGAGTTGAGAGACTAACTGCAGTAGAAGAGCACTACTGGTGAAGTAAAGGGAACCCTCAGTATGGACTGCATCAAGCCCAAGGAACGTCTCGGCAAGAACTATCACGCCCCTAACTCTAGGGTCACGTAAAAGAATCCAATGAACAACCATTTATGAAAATAAGATTTTATTTGGAAAACCACTAACAAAAAATATAGCATTTGGAATTAAAAAGAGTATCCAAGATTCATCTCTCATAAACAGTATACATTCAGTACCATACAAGCATAGGATATATCGCCTCAAGGCTAACAAAACACGCCTTCAGAAACAAGCATCACATGTAAGAATATATGTTTCCATAACAAAAAGGAAAACTAAATTAAAGTCTTCCGCTACCACGGGCTCCTCTAGATCATCTCCTCATGATCACCTACACCTAAAAAAGGTTTTGCACAAAATTCCACAATGTGAGCCGAAGCCAAATATAACCGACTATGATGTAGTAATGCAAGATATACAATCACATAGTATAAGTTGACTCAACCACATGAGTCTAAAAAGGTTTTCCATCCTTAAAATCATGCATTTCAAACAATGCAAATAACGTTTAGCAGTTAATGAAAAATAGTAACAAAACGTTATCTGCCACTCGGATCACACAGCCGAGGTATAAATAATGATTCCAATGTACCGACTCCGTCACACGAGGGACAAAGGCAACAACTATAGGCTCCTGCCTATTACCTAGTCCTGAATCATTTAAGACCTGCTAGGTAATGACAAGTTCTATATGAAGTTACAACAACGTAGCCACACATGGGGGCAACCGGCTTTTTACAAGCTAAAATCGAGGGAAGAAGCACCCACCATGCCCTTTATGGATTAAAACCGAGGGAAGAAGCACCCAATACAAACACTATCACGGAACATCTAATATATCATTAAAAACCAGTACGTAGCTCAACTATAAAAAAACCTTTAAAACCTCCAAACCTTTAAATTCTTCAACGTGCATAAAGGATCCAAATGGCAAACTTCCATGTCATTCATCAAGCATGGAGACCGAACAACATTTTTAAAATGTTTCCAAATCTGAGACTCAACCCCAAGGGTTAGCTTTAAACCTCCAAAACATGATTTTTAAGATTTTTATAAACCCTATGTTTTTCAAACCACCTTTTTGAAAATCACGGACATCCACACATCCGTATCATGTAATAAACCAAGAAGAAAAGCGTAAAACATGCTTTTTATCCGAATAAACATGGTTTAAACCTAAAAATTAGCATGTATAGCATTTTCAACCAGTAGAAAAGCGTATAACTGCACGTAGCACCCTTTAACGACAACATAGTCTAAGATTCTACCTCGGTGAGTCAAAACTCGACGCCTTAAAAATTGAACTTCGTCGAAACAAGAATCCGTCCAGATGGATGCGAAACCCACGGCATGGATAGCAAGGATCCACTAATAGATCGTCAAAAATTAGGCCGGGGCCACCAAAAAGTCTAGAGAGAAGGTGGAAAAAAGGAAACTTAGGCAAAAGAAAAGGTTTTGAAAATATCTAACATGAGATTGATATTTATAGTCTCAGCCCCATATAGGAACTCAGTCGACTGAACCCACCAAGTCAGTCGACTGAAAAGCTACTGGAAAGCCCCAAAACACCCAACCGCCTTAGGTCAATCGACTGAACCATCAACTTCAGTCGACTAAACCACAACCTAGACCATCAAGTCGACTGAACTCACTCACTCAGTCGACTGAATGGCCACTGCCAACACACGGATAGTACACCAGGGTCCAAAAAAACTTCAAAACCAACCAGCCAACCAATAACGTTAAGGACAGTAACATCATCTAATACCTTTAACGATAAAAACATAGATAACATGATGTTCTACGACATTGAAGCATAAACCAATCATCGAAGATATACATATAATGAAAAAGAACACATTAAATATATATATCATAAAAAGAAATGAAACCAATTCTCACAACTCTCCCCTCCTTAAAGAATTTCACACCCAAAATTCACTATAAGGTTATAAGGCAAACAACTCAGGGCATCAAGTACATACCCCGGACTCCAGCTCCCAGGTCGCTTCCTCAACCCTGTGATGAAGTCATAGGACCTTGACATAAGCAATGGTCCTCCCTCTCAACACTTACTCCTTCGTGTCCAGAATCTTCACAGGTCACTCCTTATAAGTAACGTCCTCATCCACCTACAACTCAGACCAATCCAGTTCATGAGACGGATCAGGCTCATACTTCCAAAGCATGGAAACGTGAAACATGTTGTGTGCTGACACCAACCGAGGTGGCAAATATAGACGGTATGCTACCTCTCCAATTTGTTTAAGGATCTCAAACGGTCCAATAAAATGCGGTGATAGCTTTTCGCTACGGCCAAACCTCATCAAACCCCTATGTGGCGAGATTTTCAGAAACACGTGGTCCCCCATTGCAAACTCCAAAGGTCTCCTCCTCTGATCAGCATAGCTCTTTTGACGACTCTAGGCTGTCACTAAACATTAGTGAATCGAGTACACGACCTACTGCATAGCTCTTCTCTGTCGTCACCCGCACCACGTCGGGTCCCAAAACTGTGGTCTTTCCCACATTTATCTAATATATCGGTGATCTACACGGCCTACCATATAGAGCCTCAAAAGGTGCCATCCCAATACTGGACTGATAACTGTTGTTGTACGCGAACTCTGCAAAAGGTATGTGATCTTCGCAAGAACCCCAAAAATTAAGTACATGTTGGAGGCAATACTGCCAAGATCATTGTTTTTGAAACCAATTCTCAGTAAAAAATTAACTACACAGGCAAACGCCAAAACGGGCTCCAGATAAAAATTTTGACGTCGAACGATCAAAAGAAAACCCGTGCAACCAAAGCAAATTTAGAATAATACCTTTTGTTGATCTAGTCTTCAACTACGACATGATTCCAAGTTAAAACTCTGGTTAGATCTTCTACTGTATTCCCTTACGCGATCCTCGAACGTAGTGTGGGCTACGATCCTTCTAGAAATCGTACCGGTAGAATCCCAATATATTTAAGTCTTTGAGAGACAAAAATAATATCATAGTATAATGATATAATCATCATCTGAAACTGATTTAGCCTACCTGCATTTATATAGGGCTACAGTAGGGACCTGGGGAGTAATTACGAGTTAGACTTTCAGCGGAACACAAACACCTACCAGCGGTTTCTGCAAATAAAGAAAGACACACAGCGGTATATGCAATTATGAAAAATCAACTGCGGTTTTAGCAATTTTCATAAAACACTGAATTATAATTTCCAGTGGAACACAAACACCTACCCGCGGTTTCTACAAATAAAGAAAGACGCATAGTGGTATTTGCAATTTTGAAAAACCAGTAGCGATTTTTGCAATTTTCATAAAATACTGAATTACAGTTCACACCACTAAAGAACTATAATTGCACTCTAACCCATAATCTCAAG
>JAUMHN010242499.1:0-19968 GCA_032360265.1 Heliamphora ciliata | reverse complement strand
GTGACAAGGAGGACTCCTATTCCGTAGCCATATTGATTGGATGCGCCATCAAAATATAGAGTCCATTTGTCATCCCCGACTTTCATTAGCTATTCGTCAGGAAACTGGAATTCTGTGTCTTCGCTTCCTTCAACTGGTTGGTCGGCCAGGAATTCTGCCATTGCTCTGCCCTTGCCTGACTTTCGGGTGACATACTGAAGATCAAATTCAGATAACAGCAGCAACTATCGAGCCAACCTTCCTGTCAGTGTCGGCTTTTCAAACAACTATTTCAATGGATCCATCCGGGAGATGATATTTACTATGAAAGACAACATGTAATGTCTCAATTTTTGGGAAGCCCACACCAAGGCCCAACATGTCTTTTCTAGCGGCGTGTACCGTATTTTTGACCCGGTCATCTTCTTGCTTAAGTAGTAGATAGCCTTTTCGATTCCAGTTTCTCCTTCTTGTTCTATCATACATCCCATAGCTGAGTCAGTCACTGATAAGTAAAGGATCAGTGGCCTATCAGGTTCGGGAGGAACTAGAATAGGTAGATTTTGTAGGTACTGTCATACGGTGTCAAAGGCATCTTGGAATTTTTGATCCCATTCAAATTTGACCCCTTTCTCCAGCAGACGAAAGAGCGGCTCGCAAGTAGTTATCAGTTTTACGATGAATCGGCTGATAAACTGTATCTTACCCAGAAAGCCCCTGACTTCTCGCTCGGTCCTCAGAGGAGGCATTTCCAAAATTGCTTTAATCTTTGAAGGGTTGACTTTGATACCCCGTTTAGTGATCATAAATCCAAGCATCTTTTCGGCAGTAACTCCGAAGGCACATTTCTGTGGGTTGAGTCGCATCTTGTACTTTCGAATCCCTTCAAAGAATCTTCGTAGTGCTACAATGTGGCCATCCCGATCCTTAGACTTGACTATTATGTCGTCCACGTACACTTCGACTTCCTAATGTATCATGTCATGCAATAAGGTAGTGGCAGCACTTTGATAGGTTCCCCCTGCATTCTTCAAACCAAACGGCATTACACAATAACAATAGGCGCCCCAAGGCATGGTGAATGTCGTCTTTTCTCTATCCTCGGGATCCATCAGAATCTGGTTATATCCAGAGAAGCCATCCATGAATGATAACAATGTGTGCCCCGCTGTACTATCTACCAAGACATCAATGTGTGGCAGTGAAAAATCGTCTTTTGAGCTGGCCTTGTTGAGATCCTGAAAGTCCACGCAAACTCAGATACGACCGTCCTTCTTCAGAACTGGCACTATATTGGCTACCCATTTCAAATACTCAGTTACTATTAGGAATCCAGCGCTGATCTAATTTGCAACTTCTTCTTTGATCTTCAGCGCCCATTCTGGCCGGATCCGTCTTAATTTCTGTTTGACCGGTTTAGCATCGGGGTATAGAGGGATATGGTGCTAGACGATGTCAGGATCAATTCTCGGCATATCCTCGTAAGACCATGCAAATACATCTTTGAATTTTTTTAATAAAGTTACTAGTTGCTCTTGTTCAACTGAGGATAAAGAAGAACCAATTCGAACATTTTGCAGGTTATTTTTATTACCCAGATTTATTGACAAAATTTCTTCAATTATTGGTTGGACACGCATTTCTTCTTCTCTTTCTATTAACAGTTTTATTTCTTCCGGGATATCCCCTCGAATTCAAAATCGTTAGAAAGTGTATGAAACAAATCAAACAAAGCAGAGTAACCGAAAATCTTGTTCATTTCATTAAAAACAAAGAGAATTACAAACTCGATAGTAAAAGCTGGGAGAGGAGCACCAACAGATGTGCCCTCGATTACAGATTTCGACTCAAACTTGGACTCAGGATAGACAACCTGCGTATTACAAGACTCGAGGGTTCAGTTTTTCACTTCTTTTGCAGTCGCATCGGCGATGAGCTTGGTGCAATCTTCCGGTGCGCTGAAGCCCATCATGAAGCAGTCTGATTCAGTTATACACAGCTGAGACATCTTCTCGTTGAACAGCACTCCCATATTAGTACCATCAAGCTTGTCAGCCCAATCTTCTTCCTGAACCTTCTTTTCTTCCTCTTTCCCTTCCACTATCTCTTCCTCCTCTGTGTCAGACAACTGATTGATGAAAAAGATCTCCAACCCTGGCAGCTTTTGATTAGTTTCTTCGTCGATCCACGGCTCTAGAAAGCCACAACACGGGAAATCTTTTCCTTCCTTGACGAAGCACCCTTTGAGCATCCCAGAATGATTAGCCTTTTGCCCCCTTCTAGGCCCTTCCAGATCTTCTTCAGTTGGTTTTTACCTGAGACCAAAATTGTGCAAAGCCGGCAATACCTGAATGGGTTCTGGGATACCTTGCTGTTTACGCCCTAATCCCATGCCAGGGAAGAAAGACATTTTCCTCATCATTGTTATGGCCCACGGGTTGACATACCTTTCTTCTTCATTCATCAACGTCTGAACAGCCTGGGTTTCATCAAACTGAAAACCACTGAGCAACACATCATCTTCACTATGCTGAACTTTCAACAGAGTTGTACCCTTTTCTCCTCTTGGGGAATGAATGTTGTCTTCCCCGTGAATAGTCAAAACTACCCCATTCTTTATCAATCTTAGTTTTTGGTGAAGGACTGCCTAGACATTTGGGTCATGCAGCCACGGCCTGTCCAGCAGCAGATTGAAAGAGGCCAGCACGTCTAGCACGTGAAACTCAATTGACGTCTCCAGAGGTCTTACAGAAACGGTGAATGACACCAATCATAATACATCCCTTCTTGTGTTGTCATAGGCTCACACCCCTTGATTGCAGGGAGTGAACTGGTCTGGCCTCATTCTTTAGCAGACGACCGTTCTTAATGGGCAAACGTTCAAGGTAGACCCATTATCAATGAGGGTTACCGGGACCCATTTTTTTAGGCACTAGATGGTGATGTGAAGCGATTTGTTCTGACTTTTTCCTTCAGCGGGTAAATTCTTATCAAAAAAGGAAATAACTTTTGGTTCCACTGCCGGTAGAATAAGTCCAATTAGTTGCTCTAGAGTGGCCTCTATCGGAATGCTGGCTTTATTCAGAACCTTTAGCACAGCTTGCATGTGTTTGTGTGAGGCCATCAGTAGCCCCCAAATGCTGATGTTGGCTTGCGTCTTCTTTAATTGTTTCAGCACTGCATTGTCTTCCTCTTCCTATTCTTTTTCCTTCGTTTTTTCACTTGGTTGCCCTTTTTCCAACTAGGCCGTCTTGAAGTGCCGCCCACTTCTGGTCAGATGTTTTATCTCTTCATCAGGATCCCACAACCCTGTTATTACATCACTAGTTTGTCGTACTTCGTTTACAGGCGAGGGGCTTTCAAATGCCCACAAATTGCCTCACTCACTGATGGCTATTCTTTATTTTCTCTCCTCATTATCTTCTCTAGCCCATGTGTTATCAATTTCCTCCCAGATGTCCTCTTCAATAAAATTCACTTGCTGTTCCCGAGCAGCCCAGAAATCAGTCCACTCTACTCCATTTAATTTCAACACAATTCTTACCTGCCAGTAGAACTGCATTTCATCGACGTACACTTCCTTCTCAAAAAGTTGAGGAAGGGTGATTCCATCAAGTACATGGCCGAACCCATAAGGTCGACTCGGGTAATCCAATGGCCAGTCATCTTCTTCAGTGCGCTCCTTCTCTTATTGGTAGGTTTGAATTATCGATTGATACCATTCCTAGGCATTATCATTCCATTCTTCCATCCTGTCTTGGCTACCTCTAACCATCATGAATGAGCATGCTGTCTGATCCTCAGTTATTGAAACATGTGGGCGTGGTAGGTGTGCTTAACAGATGTGCTGGCTCAGGTCCTCTGATTCCCCCAAAGATATGTAATTTATCCCAGCTTGCCTGGCATGATTTGACAAGGGGTTAGTCGCTACATTCAGTTTAGGAGCAGCGAATGGTGGCGGGATCATTTTGTTGTCAATGAGATTCTGGATCTCATGACGCAGGCTCATGCACTTATCAGTCAAATGCCCAGGACCTTGATGGAAGGCACAGTATTGGGAAGCATTGAATCTCGGCGGTAGGGATCAGGTATAGGTATGGGGTCTAATGGTTTGATGAGCCCTTTCTCGATTGGTCGATTCAGGGTGGTGGATAAAGAAATGTTGAGGGGAGTAAACACCCTCCTTGGCCTTTGTTGCTGTTGACTGTTATCGGACTGTTGGGCGTTATTAGACTGCTGGGCGGAAGAAGATGGGTTTAGCAAGTTTATCTCGTTTGAGCGAGACACGAGGTTGGTGGTGGCAGTTTGGTTTTGGTTGTTTGCTGGGAATGTTCTTTGAGGTTTTTGGCTAGGTTCGGATTTTTCAATATCCCCGGACTGGATCGCATCTTCTATCTGAACCCCAACATCAAATAACTGCTCGAATGTGGAGAGTGGCTACGTGATCAAATAACACTTCAACGGAGATTGCAGGTTCTTCACTACCATCCTCACTTGCTCTTTTTCAGAAGGCCAGTTTGTCATCTTGGCGGCCTTACCTATCCAGCGGGTCAGAAAATCAACAAAAGATTCCATGTTCTCCTATCAGGTTGTTTCAAACTCTCGGGTAGTTACGTCTAATTGAACATTGTAACTATACTGGCCGATAAAAGTCGTTGTTATGTCTTCCCAAGTTCTGGGTTTGGCTACATCAAGGGAGAGAAACCATTTCTAGGCTGCCCCAAAAAGAGATTAGTGAAAGAGCTAAGCCTTCAACTGGTCATCAATCCCCATTGGTGATAGGGTACCAACATACATTCAGAGATGAATTCTGGGATCTCCGGTTCGATCAAACTTTTCCATGTCTGACATTTTAAACTTTTCCAGAAGTTTAGCATCTGGAAACAGACATAGCCCTCCAACATCTAGCATGTATCCTTCGATCCCTTTAGCCTTTCTAAGGACCTTCTCCATCCTGTCGATCTTCTCAATCAGTGCAGATTCTCTAGAATGCGTAGTGTTTTCTTCGTTAACTATCACCTGCCGAGGGTTCCGTGGTGGTGGTGGAACAACTTAGGGTACGTCGGGGACTTGATTGTCATTCCAAAAGTCTTCGGCATTCTCATTTGTGTCATCCGGTTGTCCATTCACAATAGGGATACGGGCCTGAATTGCCCTGATCTATGCCTGACATTGCACTTGAGCCTGGGTTTGTTGCTTTACGGCTCTCTGTATATCAGTAATTACCCTAATTAGGGCTGCCAGATTCACCTCGTTTTCTACCATCTCAGCAGACTCAATTGGTTATTCAGATACCCTGCAAAGTCTACTCGATCCTGACCTCACCCAAACGTGTGTTAATTGTACTTTTCTTGGCCCAGTGGTAAACTCACGGAGAACACCCGAATCCCTGAAAGCAGAGTAACCCGTATCAGACTCCTCCTGGGCAAACATTCTGACAACATGTAGCAAATATCTCGAATTCCTAAAATAGTGAATCATGTGCAGATAACCACAGAGACTGAAACAATGCCCCTTGTTGGGCTCATGCTGGTGGCATAATAGGATAACTTGAAAACCAGAATGACGGTTAAGAAGCGGAATCAACTGAATTCTAGAGGGAAAGCTCATCTAAAACGGGAAAACGGATAGCACTTTGGCAGGGAAACGGCGCTACGTTGACTAGACTGGTTTGACCTAAAGATTCTAAGAAAAAATAGGCAGCATGATGGCAGGGAAATAACTCTCACTGGTATGACAAGGATTTAAAAGAAACGAGCCTATGCCAAGGGGGAACCAACGACTCGGGACGATCCCGAAGGAGAGAGAAACTACCCTAGAAGTGTTAAAACAAAACACGGGCATGACCTAGGGAAGAAAATTACGGTAAGAAAAATCGAACATGGTGAGGAAAAAGGCCCGGGTAAGAGCCCAAAAGAAAAGATAACCGAATCAAAAAGGGATAACAGAAAACCCGGGCCGAACCCAGGAAAGGAACTAACCTAATTCGAACAAATAATCCTAACAATACGCAAGCAAAACATACAATAAAGAAAAACACATAATTCTAACAGGGTCAATAGTACCTAAAGGAGAGTTCTAAGTTCACTAAATGCAAAAGGTCAGTTTTGGTCAATTAAATAGGGTACCTTCTGAATAGAGCCCAGTATATACCTCCCATGCAAAACATGGTCAAACAGTACGCCTGAACTCTTTTACTGCACTTATGATAGCGTACAGTCTGCAAGGGTTGCCTGTCTCCCCAACAATCCCCAAAACGGATTAACGTTCAGGACATCAGGTCGACCAGGCAGGGGGTTTCAAGAATAATGCATATGTATGCAAAAATGCAAATAAAAAACTCTTATTAAGAACCAATGATATTTTCGAGTCTAGCCCTCTTATTTAATTTTACAAACCAGTCCCCAGCAGAGTCGCTAGAAAATACTGTGGCGTTGGATTTAGGGGTTAAAAATAAGAAAATTCAAAGACGTTTTAGAAAACTATTTCAACACCTTGAAAACCAAACTTTGAAAATCTATTTTTATTGAAAATAGAGTCGCCACTTAATTTTTGAAAAAAAATAAGAAAAAAAAAGGCTTACTGAGCTTGAAAACATTAACTAGAAAAAGAGGAGTCGGGGGCTAAGGTACAAACCGGGGAAGGTGTTAGGCACCTCGTTCGCCCAACTATAAGGTTGGCCTCTACTAACCATCATTGATTCTTTAACAGAATTTCGTAAATGCATACAAATAAAGAAGATGGAGGCAAAGAGAGAACAACCAAAATCAAATATGAAAAATACATAAGATAATGTACATAGCACTCCAAATTAGAGTAAGTAAATGGATTAAATCTTAAATCCTATAGCATGCAATTTCTATTTAAAGGATACATGGAACATACCCACATACAATATTTACAAAAATAAACTAAGCTAGCATGGTTTGAATAAAAAAAATGGTTAAAATGTCAAAATTACCTAAACATGAATTGTTAATAAAAAAATGCTAAACTAATCTAAACATGTATTTTGAAGAAAATAACTAAAACATGCATATCAGCAAAGTGAACTAAACTAGCATTAAAGAAAAACTAAATATAAAATATGTGTAAGAATTCTAAAAGAAAACTTGTTAACAAAGAAAATGAAATGAAAGTTTTATAGCAAAGAGAATTTAGAGATTTAAGGGTGAAGAAAAGGCCATAAAAGAAAAATTATGCTAAAAGAAAATTGTTAGAAAATGTTTATCAGGCTATTAAAAAAGAAAACCTAATTATTTATATTTCGTGTTTTAAAAGAGATAAAAAAATAAAAGAAAAAAAAAATAAAAGAAAAGAAAATTACATTACTATTAAAGAAAAGAAAATGAACTAAAACATCATTAAAGGAAAATTAGACTAATTAAAGAAAAAGAAGATAAAATAAAAGCTAGAAAATTAAGCTAATACTAGAAAGATAAAATAAATTAAAATAACTAGTGAATGAACATAAAATTACTACACTAAAAGAGAAAGGAAAAGAAAATAGAATATACTAATAAATGAAATTGGACTAATATTAAAAATACAAATGAATTAATTACAACTATTTAATTTAAATGCGAAATATAGTATTAATTATTACATTCACATAAATGTGGGTGCATTATTATAACAATTAACAATATTATTAAGTCGTAATTGTCAAAATATGTTAACACCAATTAATGGATACAAATAATAAAAAAGAAAATTACAATGTGCTAAGTGTTGAGTGTAGAGGAATTTAACAATTAAAGAAGTAAAGAAAATAACTAAATTATATAAAGTAAACAAGATTAACTATATAAATGAAAAGAATAGGCAACTTAAAATTGAATTTTAACCTGGTCACTCTAAGAAAGAGGAAATGGAACTAAAAAGACCGGGGATCCAAACGGGATACCTGAATTGTGGAATCCTCGAGTTGGGGAATGTGCTTCAATCCTCGGATGGTGATTCCAAACTAGGGTTGCAAATGTAGGTGTTAGAGGTTTGAGACTTGGTATTTCGACAGGGCTTCGGCGTCGAGGCTCGGAATTGCTCGGCGTCTCGGCAGAGCTTCACTCTAAAAAACTTCACACTCAAATTCTATCTTCGAAAACGTACCAAAGTTACGAAATTTATAGAATTCTTCAGCCAATGAAATGCTGTCACGTTTTAGGGACACGT
This sequence comes from Heliamphora ciliata, assembly GCA_032360265.1. NCBI lineage: Eukaryota > Viridiplantae > Streptophyta > Magnoliopsida > Ericales > Sarraceniaceae > Heliamphora > Heliamphora ciliata. The sequence continues at coordinate 11,817 of JAUMHN010242499.1, read as the reverse complement.
CAAGCCATTTAGAGTTAGCGATCGCCACAATGCAAGTTGACGGTCGACATGTTTTTCAAAGTTTCCACAAAGTTCTATGACGGTCGCCATGATGAGAGTTGGCGGTCGCCACAATACAAGTTGGCAGTCGCCACTTTCGGCTTGGGTTTCCACAAAACTCTATGGTGGTCGCAACAATTAAAGTTGGCGGTCACCTTACTTGGGCAGTAAGTTTCGAAGGTTCAACAAAATTTCATTGGTTTGAAGGTTCCAGGTTCAAATACCGAGCTTGGATCACTTTTCGAGGATCATACTGAGACACCATTCCTGCTATTTTCATCATCGGATTCACCTAAGATTAGGCGGGGTCAAATTGGAGTGTCTACACTTGTTGTTGAGTTCGCTCTCATTACATGATTGCATATCCTTCTTTATAATTTTATAGTCTGTTTCTATTTGACTTCGGCTCAGGTGTGATATTTTGTTGTAAAACTATTTTCAGGTTTGGAAGTTGATGATCATGAGGAGTTGATCTAGTGATACCTGTGGTGGCGGAAGACTTTTCTAGTTTTCCTTTTGTATGCCTGCCTAAAGGCATGTTTTGTACGCCTCTTAGCGATATATTTATCTATGTTGAATATGATATTTACTATGTATGAGAGATGCATGTTGGGTATTCTTCTGATTTCCACAAGTGGATTTAAATGTATGAAAACTTATTTTCATAAAACTGGTGTTCGGTGAATTTTCACGTGACCCTGGATTTTGGAGCGTGACAACTTGGTATCAGAGCTCTGGGTTCGAATACCTAAGAGCCATGGGAAGAGGGTTTATCACCTGGTGAGGTTGATTATTGATGCTTACTTGCATGTGTAAAAATATTTTTATAACATGCTGTTAGCTTTTCGAGCATGACTGTTTGTGAATATGTGGGTATGGAGGTTGAATCTTAGGATGGATAAGTGTTTCCTTAGGGCGTTTGGATTAACAGATTTGGAAGCCAAGTTAAAAACGCGTTTGGCCGACGTGTTTTCTAGCAAGGAATCTGAATAGGTTATCCAAATGGACGATCCTGTCTTGTCGATTCTCCTCGATATGTGAGACGTGTTGACATGACTTTAAGTGGCTACGTGTTAGCATGCTTATATGTGTTATGTGTTTATGTTAGTAATAACATGCCGTAGGAAAGCTTATCCTGTTACCTTGCTTTCTATAGAATTATGTCCACACGGGGATGGGGTCGTGGCCGAGGCTGTAGCCGAGGTTGAGCTTATGTTTAGGTTTCGGAGGAGGGAGACGTTCATGCCCCACAGGAATAAGTGGGCGGTGCTGAGGCATCTAGGGCTAGAGCGAGGGTTCCTGAGTCAAGAGCCTCCGTGGCTATGAGGGAATTTCGGCGGTTGGATCCTCCAACCTTTTCTCGGGAGCTGGACCCCAAAGTCGCTACTGAGTGGTTGGAAGTGACCACGGCTATCTTCGATACTATGGATATCGAGGAGGATGCTCTGCGGGTGAAGTTGGCGGTGTTCCAACTGCGGGAAGATGCCAGGGAGTGGTAGAAGTTTGCCAAGACCACGGTGGAGGACACGTGGGCCGCTTTCACGAGAGTCTTCTTGAAGAAGTATTTCCCGAGATCTTCAAGAGATACATATTGAGAGAAGTTCCTTTTCCCTTGTTCAGGGAAACCTTTCTATGGTCCAGTATGAGGCCAAGTTCGCGAATCTGTCGCGATTTGCATCTGAGATAGTGTCTACAGAGGAGTCACGCACTAGGAGGTTTGAGAGGGGCCTTCGACCTGCCATCAAAGATAGGATCGCAGCTCTGGGATTTGAGGTGTACATCGCGCTGGTGGAAGCCGCTATCCGAGCGGAGAACTCACTGGCAGAGAGCCGCAGAGTTAGAGAGAGTTGGAGTTAGCAGAGCAGTTGAGATGCATAGTTCCAGAGGCGTGGGAAAAAGCGTCAGAGGTCTTCTAGACCTAGTTCTCATTTTGTTGGCTCGTATCAGCAGCAGTCGTCCACACCTGCACCATCAGTGGCCTCGAAAGGAAGGCCTGTGCAGAGAGAGCTGGTTTGTTATCGATTCGGACAGCCAGGGTATCGTTCAGTTGAGTTCCCACAGAAGGGTCAGATACAGAGTTCAGCATCTGTCCAGTCACAGGCGAAAGACCCACCTGTATGCTTTGAGTGTGGTCAGTCCGGGCATATTCGCAGATACTGTCCCCGAGAAGGGAATGTTCAGAGTGCGACGGGAGCGCAGCTGCTCCACCTGCACAGAGACGGCAGACTCCTCAGCAACTTAGGGCCCAGACGTCTAAGTTTACAGAAGGAAGTAATCAGCACAGTCCGTGAGGCAGCCGTCGACTCAGGGATATGGTGGGCAAACCAGACCACCACAGGCCAGGGCTTATGTTCTTGCTGATCACAGTGCTTCCAAAGCAACAGTTGCATCTGAGGCTGCAGCTACTCCAGCCATGATTAGAGGCACTCTTCTAGTCTTTAGATCATGGGCCAATGTTCTTATCGACATGGGAGCATCACATTCCTTTATCTTTTCTGCTTTTGCATCTGCATTGGGGTTACAGATAGGCCCGTTGGGTAGTGCATTGAGCGTAGAGACCCCAGTCAGTGAAAATGTGGTGTTGAGTAGGGTTTGCAGATCTTGTGAGTTAGGAGTCGCCGGTCGTTGTTTAGAATTTGGTTTATCATTCTAGACATGACCACATTTGATGTCATCCTAGGGATGGACTGGCTGACTACCTACCGTGCCTTTATAGATTGTGAGCGGCAGAGAGTGACGATCTGTACGCTGCAGGGTGACTGCTTCTACTTTGTGGGTGATCGGGATGAGGGCTTGGTGTCTATGCTTGGTGTGGCTCGGGTTCGAGGGAACTTCGGTTTCCTCTTTTCTGCTCTCAAGTTGGATGAGCTGGGAGAGATTCGAAGGGAGCTACCCCCTGTGGTCTGTGATTATCCAGATGTCTTTTCAATGATTTGTTTGAGTTGCCACCGAGCCGAGATGTGGAGTTTTCTATTGATCTTGTTCTACGAGCTGCTCCCATCTCTATACCATCGTATCGCTTTGCACCTGCTGAGTTACGAGAACTCAAGGTACAATTGCATGAGTTGCTAGACAAGGGGTTTGTACGGCTGAGTACATCACCGTGGGGAGCTCCAGCTCTTGTTGCGAAGAAGAAGGATGGATCCTTGAGATTGTGCATTGATTACAGGAAGCTGAACCAGGTAACAGTGAAGAACAAATATCCTATGCCGAGGATTGATGACCTGTTTGATCAGCTGAGAGGATTGCGCCGCTTTTCGAAGATTGACTTGAGGTCAGGATATTACCAGTTCAGGATTAGGGATGAGGACATAGCGAAGATCGCTTTTCGGACTCGATATGGTCACTACGAGTTTCTGGTCATGCCGTTCGGTTTGACGAATGCCCCTGCAACATTTATTGGTTTGATAAACTGTATCTTCCACCCTTATCTGGACAGTTTTGTGGTGGTATTCATAGATGACATTCTAATCTATTCACCTACAAGGGAAATGCATGAGGAGCATCTGCACGTTGTATTGCAACTTCTGAGAGAACATCGCTTGTATACAAAGTTCGAGAAGTGCGAGTTCTAGATGTCAGAGGTGATATTCCTTTGACACGTGGTGTCGAATGATGGGGTATCAGTGGACTCGTTGAAGACTGATGCCGTGATGGATTGGTAGCGACCGAAGAACGTCTTTGAGATCTGCAGTTTTTTGGGTCTGGCAGGTTATTATCGGCGGTTCGTGAAGGACTTTTCCAAGTTGGTAGCACCTATGATGCGTCTGACACGAAAGGGAGTTGTGTTCATGTGGAGCGAGTCCTGTGAGTTAGCTTTCCAGGAGCTGAAGAGGAGATTAACCAGTGCGCCAGTGTTGATTATTCCAGAGTGAGGTCTGGATTATACAGTGTATTGTGACGCATCGCACGAGGGTTTGGGCTGTGTATTGATGTAGGGGGGTAAGGTTGTAGCCTACGGCTCGCGGCAGCTGAAGACACACGAGAAGAACTACCCGACACATGATCTAGAGTTAGCAACCGTGGTCTTCGCTTTGAAGACATGGCGGTATTATCTATATGGTAAGCACTTCGAGGTTTATTCTGATCACAAGAGCTTAAAATACGTGTTTTCGCAGAAAGACTTGAATCTTCGCTAACGACGATGGATAGAGTTGTTAGGAGACTACGACTTTGATTTGTAGTACCATCCGGGGGAGGAAAATGTCGTAGTTGACGCGCTTAGTAGGAGATCTCATGGTTCGTTAGCTTCTGTGGCTATACGAGAATGGGATATGCTTAGAGATGTTGGAGAGTTTGATCCGTGTCTCAAAGAGACAGGGGCAGGTGTGACCTTATATTCAGTAGCTTCACAGCCCGCATTGGTTGCACGCGTGTTAGGGGCTCAGCAAACCAATCAGGAGGCTCAGATGATACGGGACCACATTTCTAGTGGAAAGGATACAGCAGGATGGACGGTGGGTTCAGATCAGAGCTTGAGGTTGACATGGCGTCTGTTTATGCCAGAGTCGTGCCATGCTGAGGTGCTACATGAGTTTCATCATTCACGTCTTGCAGTGTATCTAGGAGGCACAAAGATGTATCATGACTTGCGTCGTCAGTTCTGGTAGACGAGAATGAAGAGGGATGTGATCCGGTTCGTTTCTCGATGCCTTACTTGTCAACAAGTAAAGGTCGAACACTAGAGACCAACAGAATTGTTGCAGTTGTTGCCTATATCTGAGTGGAAGTGGGAGAATATCACGATGGATTTCATATCAGGACTTCCTCGATCGCCGGTGGGACACGATGCTGTTTAGGTTGTGGTTGACAGGTTGACGAAGTCTGCGCACTTCCTCCCTATTCGAGTGAGAGATCCAGTGGACAGATTGAGCAGATTATACATCTGAGAGATAGTCCGACTACACGGAGTACCTGTGACTATCGTTTCTGATCGAGACCCGTACTTTACATCGCGCATTTGGAAGAGTCTTCAGGTGGATTTGGGGACGAGCTTGACTTTTAACACAGCTTTTCACCCACAAACCGACGGTCAGTCTGAGAGGACCATCCAGATTTTAGAGGACATGTTGAGAGCTTGCGTGCTTGACTTTCGGGGTTCTTGGGCGGATCACCTATCCTTGGCAGAGCTTACATACAACAGCAGCTATCAGTCCAGTATTGGGATGGCACCGTATGAGGCTCTGTATGGTAGGCCGTGTAGATCGCCAGTGTGTTGAACAGAGGTAGGAGAGACTACTGTTTTGGGACCCGACCTAATATGGTAGACGATCGAGAAGATTGCAGTGATTCGTTAGTGTCTGGTGACAGCTCAGAGCTGCCAGAAGAGTTATGCAGATCAGAGGAGGAGACCTTTGGAGTTTGTAGTGGGAGATCACGTGTTTTTGAAAGTCTCGCCACGTAGAGGGTTGATGAGATTTAGCTGTCGCGGGAAGCTATCACCACGTTTTATTGAACCCTTCGAGATCCTAGAAAGGATTGGGGTGGTAGCATACCGTCTGGCCTTACCACCTCAATTAGCATCTGTGCACAACGTCTTTCACATTTCTATGCTTCGGAGGTATGAGCCTGATCCTTCACATGTTTTGGATTGGGCCGAGCTGCGGGTTAATGAGGATATCACGTATAAGGAGCGTCTAGTGAAGATCCTAGATACGGAGGAGCAAGTGTTACGGGGGAGAACGATTGCTTATGTCAAGGTTCAGTGGCTTCATCACGGGGTTGAGGAAGCGACTTAGGAGCTTGAGTCTGGGGTTCGTGCTAGATACCCAGAGTTGTTCACCTCGTGACCTTGTAGTGAATTTTGGGGGCGAAATTCCTTAAGAGGGTTAAAGTTGTGAGACCCTGTACCGCTTTATTTTTTATATATATACATGTTGACGTATTTTTTTCCATGTTATGTGTATCATCGATGTATGGTTTATGTTTGGAGTTGTAGAACAGCATGTGTAGATGTGTTTTATGCTTTCTCATACCTTGTTTAGGCTTGTTGGGTTAGTTTTTGGGCTGTTAAATCGAGACCCAAAACAATACGCTTCTGCCCTGAGGTTCGGTCGACTGAAGGGGTTGGCCCAGTCGACTGAACCTAGTTTTTCCAGTTCGGTTGACTGAACATGGGGGTTCGTTCGACTGAACAGTGGCGGTTTGGAGAGTTTTGGAGTTTTGGAACTCCTTCAGTCGACCGAAGTGGCCTCTTCAGTCGACTAAACCGTGGTTTTTGACCAGCCTATATTATTCCAGCCCCTGGAATGTTGGGAGAAAGCTTATTTCTTCCATTCTCTCTGCCTTCTCTCTACAATTTTGTGTTGACCAATCCTAGTTTTCGACGATTAGCTTGTGGATCCCTGCTATTCATGCTACTGGCTTCGTGTTCAACCGATTAGATTCTTTTTCTGACGTGGTTCGAATTTCGAGGCTTTGAGTTTCGACTTAGCGATGTAGGATTCTAGACCTTACTACTGTATAAGTGTGTTATATGTAATTATATGTGTTTTCACCGAATAAAAAATACATTAAATGTTATATTTATGTTTAAACCTTGTTTTTCGGGTAAAAAGCATGTTTTTTGCTTTTCTTGATTTATTACAATATATGACTTGCGGATGTTGGGTTTTCACAAGGTGTTCTTGAAAACGTAGAAAATGGTGATTTTTGTGGAAATCTCAACACTTGGTGTTTGGGAGGTTTTGAGCTAACCTTTGGGGTTGAGTCTCATTTTGAAACGTTTTGTTGAAAATGGGAAAAAATATTTTGAAATATTTTTGTTTGACCTCCATGTTGATGGATGGATCTATATACATGTATAATGTATTTTGTGGAAATATTTTTCGTAGTTGAGCTACAGGACGTTTTTTGAAATGATTCTCTAGATGTACCGGGATAGCGGGTATTTGGCACGAGTTACCCTCAGTGAAAGTCCGAAAACGTTGCCCAGTGTAGGTACCTTTGTCCTTCGGGGTAGTTCCCGTAAAGAAGGTGGTAGGTGCTCTTATCCTTCGGTATTAGCCCGTAAAGTTAGCTCTTACGTTATGGTGCTCCGTATAGAACCCGCCATTACCTAACCGGTCCTATGATGTATAGGGATTGGATAAAGAGCAGGAGTCTATAGTTGTTACCTCTGTCCCCTTGTGACGAAGTCGGTACATAGGATTCATTTTATTTTACCTCGGTGTGTGATCCGAGTGGGAAAATGACGTTTTGGTTACTGTTTTCCTTCAACTGTAAAACGTTATTTTGCATTATGTAAATACTTGATTGTGAAGGGAAAACTGTTTGGAGGTTTGTGGGAAAATTGGGATTTTATGACGTAAAACCTTTTTGGCTTATGGTTGAGTTCGCTCCCATTACATGATTGCATATCATGCTTTACAGCTTTATAGTCTGTTTCTATTGGGCTTAGGCTCACGATGTAAGATTTTGTTGTAAAACTATTTTCAGGTTTGGAAGTTGATGATCACAAGGAGTTGATCAAGTGATACCTGTGGTGGCGGAAGACTTTTCTTGTTTTCCTTTTGTATGCCTGCCTGAAGGCATGTTTTGTACGCCTCTGGGTGATATATTTATCCATGTTGAATATGATATTTACTGTGTATGAGAGATGCATGCTGGGTATTCTTCTGATTTTCACAGGTGAATTTAAATGTATGAAAACTTATTTTCATAAAACAGGTGTTTGGTGAATTTACAAGTGACCGCTTCCCCGTTTTAGGTAAACTTTCCTTTTAGAATCTAGTCGATCCCCCTCCTTAGCCATCATTCTGGTTTTTGTGTCACCCTGTGGTTATGCTGCCAGCATGAGCCCGACAGGGGCATTGTTTTAGTCTCTGTGTTTATCTGTTCACGATTTGCTATTTTGGGTATCCGAGATATTTGCTATATGTTGTCAGAATGTTTGCCCGAGAGGTGTCTGATACTGGTTGTTCTGCTTTTAGAATCCAGGTTTTCTTTGAGAGTTTACCATTAGGTCGAGAAAAGTACAGTCAGCACACGTTTGGGTGAGGTCAGGATCAGGCAGACTTTGTAGGGTATCTGAACAGTCAGCTGAAATGGCAGAAAATGAGATGCACTTAACAGTTCTGATGAGAGCTATTGCTGAAATATAGAGGGCTATGGAGCAGCAAACTCAGGCTCAGAATCAGTGCTAAGTACAGATTCAGGCAATCTAGGCCCATTTACCAGTACTAAACGAACAACATGTTGACCCAAACGATAACGGGGAAGACTTTTGGAATGACAACCAGATCCTCGATAGACCGCAAGTTGTTCCACCACCACCACGGGTCCCTCGTCAGGTGATAGTTGAGGAAGAAAACACAGCTCAATCCAGAGAATCTGCATTGGTTGAAAAGATCGACCGGATGGAGAGGGTCCTTAGAAAGGCCAAAGGGATCGAAGAATATATGCTAGATGTGGGAGGACTATGTTTACTCCCAGACGCTAAGCTCCCGGATAAGTTTAAGATGCCCGATATGGAAAAATTTGACGGAACCGGAGATCCTAGAATTCATATCTGAATGTATGTTAGTACCCTATCGCCAATGAGAATTGATGACCAGTTGAAGGCTCAGCTCTTTCACGGATCTCTCTCTGGGGCAGCGCAGAAATGGTTCCTCTCCCTCGATGTAGCAAAGACCAAAACTTGGGAAGACATAGCTACGGTTTTTGTCAATCAGTATAATTACAATGTCTAACTGGACATAACTACCCGAGAGCTCGAGACGACTCGACAGGAGAACCGAGAGTCTTTTGTTGACTTTCTGACCCGATAGAGGGGTAAGGCCCCCAAGATGACAAATTGGCCCTCTAAGAAAGAGCAAGTGAGGATAGTAGTGAAGAATTTGTAAGCTCCCTTGAGATGCTACCTGATCACATAGCCGCTCTCCACATTTGAGCAATTGTTTGATGCCGGGGTTCATATTGAAGATGCAATCCAGTATGGGGATATTGAAAAATTCAAACCTAGCCAAAAACCTCAAAGAACATTCCCAGCAAACAACCAAAACCAAACTGCCACAACCAACCTCGTGTCTCGCTCGAACGAGGTAAACCTGCTGAACCAATCCTCTTCTACCCAACCATCCAACAATACCCATCAGTCGGACAATGGTCAACAAAGGCCAAGGAGGGTGTTCACTCCCTTAATATTTCATTATCCACCGCCCTGAGTCGACTCGTCGAAAAAGGGCTTATCAAACCATTAAACCCCATGCCTGTACCCAATCCCCCACCACTGAGGTTTAATGCTTCTCAATACTGTGCCTTCCACCAAGGTCACGGACACCTAAATGATAAGAGCTTAAGGCTTCGACATGAGATCCATAACCTCATCGACAACAAGGTGATTCCGCCACCATCTGCTTCTCCAAAATCGAATGTTACGACTAACCCCTTGCCAAATCATGCCAGGCAGGCTGGGGTAAATTACATGTCTCTCAGAGAATTAGAGGACCTGAGTCAGCACATCTGTTTGGTGCATCTGCCGCGCCCTCATGTTTCAATAACTGAGGATCTGACAGCATGTTCATTTATCGTGGTTAGAGGCAGTCGAGACAGGATGGAAGAATGGGATGATGGTGCCTGGGGGTGGTATCAGACAGCATTCCCAGTTATCCAACAGGAGGAAGAAGAGCATAACGAGAAAAACGATTGACCTTTGGATTAACCAGCCCGACCATACGGGTTTGGCCACGTGCTCGACGGCATTACCCTTCCCCAACTTTTTGGAGAAGAGATATATGTGAATGAAATGCAATCCTACTGGCTGGTAAGGATCATGCTAAAATCAGACGGGGACGAGTGGACTGATTTTTGGGCCGATCGGGAATAGCAAGTGGACTTTATCGAAGAGGATATATGGGAAGAAATTGATAATACATGGGCCATCAAAGACAACGAGGAGATAAGAGAAAGAATAGCAATCACGAATTTGGGAGATTTGTGGGCATTCGAAAGCTCTCTGCTCGTGAACAAAGTACAACAGACCAATGATATAATAACAGGATTATGGGATCCCGAGGAAGGGATAGAACATCTGAATAGAAGCGGATGACATTTCAAGCCAGCCCAGTTGGAAAAGGGGCAACCAAGTGAAAAGGCAAAGGAAAAAGAACAAGAAGAGAAAGACGATGTAGTACTGAAACAATTAAAGAAGACGCAAGCCAACATCAGCATTTAGGGGCTACTGATGGCCTCGCATAAACACAGACAAGCCGTACTAAAGGTTTTGAATAAAACCAATATTACGATAGAAGCCACCCCTGAGCAGCTGATTGGACTTATTATGCCAGCGGTTGAACCGAAAGTCATTTCTTTTTCCGATAAAGATATGCCCGTAGAAGGGAGAAATCACAACAAACCACTGCACATCACCATTAAGTGCCTAAACAAATGGGTCCCTGTGACTCTCATCAATAACGGGTTTGCGTTAAATACATGTCTGCTCGGAACGACACTCTATTTAGAACTAAAGACGAAGCAATTCGTGCCAAGCAATCAATGGGTCCAGGCTTATGATAACACAAGGAGGGATGTACTGGGACTGGTGTCATTTGCATTATCAGTAGGGCCCTTGGAAATGTCGGTTGAGTTCCATGTACTAGATGTGCCAGCGTCTTTCAACTTGTTGTTAAGAAGACCTTGGTTGCATGACCCAAATGTCTAGGCTGTACCATCGACTCTCCATCAGAAGCTGAAATTGATAAGAAATGGGGCAGTTTTGACTATTCACGGAGAAGACAGCATTCATCCCCCAAGAGGAGGAGAGGGCACAACTCTGTTGAAAGTTCAACATAATGAAGATGATGTGTTGCTCAGTGATTTTTGGTTTGATGAAGCACAGGTTGTTCAGATGCTGATGAATAAAGAAGAAAGGTATGTCAACCCGCGGGCTATAACAATGATGAGGAAAATGTCCTTCTTCCCTGGCATGGGATTAGGATGCAAGCAGCAGGGAATCCTGGAACCCATTCAGGTATTGACAACTTCTCACCGTTTTGGTCTTGGGTATAAACTAACGGAAGAAGATCGGGAAGGGCCTAGAAGGGGACGAAAGGAAAATTATTTTGGGACGCTCAATGGGTACTTCGTTAAGGAAGGGAAAGATTTTCCGTATTGTGGCTTCCAGAGTCGTGGATCGACGAAGAAACCAATCAAAAGCTGCCAGGGTTGGAGATCTTTTTCAGCCATTAGTTGTCTAACACGGAAGAGGAAGAGACAGTGGAAGGGAAAGAAGAAGGAAATAAGGTTCAGGAGGAAGATTGGGCCGACAAGTTTGATGGTACTGACATGGAAGTGTTGTTTAATGAGAAGATGGCCCAGCTGCAGGTGACTGATCAGGACTATTTTATGATGGGTTTCAGCGCACCAGTAGATGGCAGCAAGCTTATCGTTGATGCGGCCACAAAAAAAGTAAAGAATTGGACCATCGAGTCTTGTAATGTGCATGTCGTCTATCCCGAGTTCAAGTTTGAGTCGGAGTCTATAATTGAGGGCACGTCTGTCGGTGCTCCTCTTTCTGCTTTTACCATCGAGTTTGTAATTCCCTCTACTTTTATTGAAATGAACAAAATTTCCAGTTACTCTGCTTTGTTCGATTTATTTCATATGCTTTCTAACGATTTTGAATTCGACGGGAATATTTTCGAAGAAATAAAACTTTTAATAAAAAGAGAAGAAGAAATGTGTACCCAACCTATAATTGAAGAAACTTTGTCAATAAATTTGGGTGATGAAAATAACCCGCAAAATGTTCAAATTGGTTCTTCTTTATCCTTAGTTGAA
>JAUMHN010242392.1:0-19972 GCA_032360265.1 Heliamphora ciliata | reverse complement strand
TTAGTTGGTTGTTGTTTCCTGTTGGGCTGGGTCACTTTGCATTTTTATCATCTTGGTGCATGACCCCCTTTTATGTATCTTTTTTTTGCCTTTTCCCTCTCAGCGCTCGCTGAGTGCTTGATAGGCGCTCAAGCGCTGGCTTTGTGTGGTTTTTCTAGTTTTCTCCGCTTGTTAAGCGTCCTTGGAGCGCTCAAGCGCTGGCTTTGTGTGGTTTTTCCAGTTTGCTCCACTTGTTAAGCGCCCTTTGAGCGCTCAAGCGCTGGCTTTGTGTAGTTTTTCCAGTTTGCACCGCTTGTTAAGCGCCATTTGAGCCCTCAAGCGCTAGCTTGACGCTCTTTGAATACTTGTTAGGCACTTGAGCGCTTACCCTCTTTGTTGTTTTCTCTTGACCCTCTAGTAGGGTGGGCTCGTTAAGCGCCCTTGGTGCTGCGCTTGATAGGTGCTCGAGCAGTTCGTCATGCGCTTGAGCAATGCTCGAGTGCTCATGGGTTAACCTAGGTCAAAACACCTTTATGGAGCTCACTAGGCGCATGAGGTGCGCTCGACCGCTCATGTGCTTGCACGCGCTCGCAAGGTGCTCGAGCGCTTTGAGCCAGTTTTTCTGCCAACTTTGTGACTTATTTTGGAGGCAAAACTGTTAAGAATTTTGTTTTTGCAAATGATTATCTGAAAAAATTAATTGGACGGATAAACGCTGAAACAGGCTCTAGATAAAACTTTTGATGACGAACGACCAAAATAAAACCCGTGCATCCGAAGTTAATTTAGAAGAATACCTTTTTACAGGTCGAATCTTCAACTATGATTTGAATTCAAGTTGAAGCTCTTTTCAGATCTTCTACTGTATTTTCTTATCTAATTTTCGGATATAGTGAAGGCTATAATCTTCTAAGAACTCATACCGGCAGAACCTGGATAGTTTTAGTCTTAAAGACAAGTTGTTAAACTAGTTCAGCCTACCCGTATATTTATAGGGTTATAGCAGGGATCTGGAGAGTAATTATGAGTAAGACTTACAATAAAATATAAACACGTATCAGTGGTTTTCGCAACTAAGCAAACTTCATAGTGGCATATGCAATTATGAAAAATCAGCAGCAATTTTTATAATTTTCATAAAATACTGAATTATAATTCACACCACTAAAAAATTATAATTGCACTCTGACCCATAATCTGAAAACCATCTTGTATTGAGTTACTGTTATTAAATACTTACTATTTTTTTCTATATTAAGATTCTCGATACCCGCCAATTAAATTTAATTACTGACAATTTAATTTAATCAGTATTTTGATATTTCTTAAGCTCCCCCGCTTAACTTATTTGACCGCCGGATAATCAAATTCACCTGTATAATTTGGCCCGGTCAAAACTTATAAGATTCCTAAAGGGGGTATCGTCAATTCCGATCTTTCGGGACGTGAATTCTGTCAATAATTAATATTCGCCATTTAAATAATACCGGTATCCAACTCACCAGGAATATAGACCCATATAAAATCGAACTCTCTAATGAATCAAAATAATAAATATCAAATATACGCAAATTAATAATTATTTCAAGATTAAGATGATAAGCACTATTCATAATAATTTTGGGGTGTGAATTAATTTAAATAGTCAATATAAAATTAATTACCCCAAATGTTCCGTTTAATACACACAAAGTGTACTAGCACAAACAATCGAAATAATAGGCGACGCTATTATCTGCTCCCCGTAACCAAGATAGGTCTACTAAAACTCTGTGCTTGATGGTACGTTCATTTCCATTTAAACTGTGAACATAAAATTTATATTCTGCAAGAACCTAAGATTTAATCTTGTGTGTGTAACCGTACTCTACATATCAGATTAAATACTATACAGAATATTGGACATCCATGTATAACATTAAATAAATGATACACATACATTGCACATAAAAATTCTCATAAAATAAAATTAAATACTAAAAATATGATTTTCAGTATACCAACCCTAACATCTTAAACCCTAGTACTATATAAGCTTTTTTGCTTTACTCGTTTTAGAACTACCAAAAAATTGAGAGAGTTGGGATTGACAGATTTGACACCTTTTCACTTTCATCCATTTTGTCAAATTCTAGTCTATTCTCTTGTACCAATCTAGGTGCATTTGATCCTATTAAAGTGCACACATAATCTAAATTTTGTTTTTCTCTCACACATTATTCTTTCTACACTTTTGGTCATTTATTACCACTTAAAACTTGTTCGGATCAGATATTAGTCGTTGGGTTACTTGGACCGAAAAGTTGAAACAACTTAATATGTGGAATCACGAAAGAGCTCAGGGAGTCGTCTCAAGCAAAGAAGTTAGTTCATCATTGGGTAAAGGGTGTAATTCATTTATTCTTTTAACTTGTACATTTTTTATTCATAACAAAAGTGCTTTATGTGTTGGTGTCGTGGTTTTTATCCTGGGTTCTACCAATGGATTTTCACGTTATATCTTGTATTGTTCACTCATGAATGTTGATTATTTATATTAAATTGAAAAATATTCTTTTTAGTTTTTATATTGTCCAATGATTAATCTAGCCACCCGCTTCTAGGGTTAATCGGGTCTCGCCTCATAATTTCATAAATAATTATAAATTTAGAATTGTACGGGAGTTATCTGTCACACCATCTCTTTAGAGATCAAAAATTCATGTAATTTAAAGTAGTCAAAAGAGTATCTGTACTAGTTAAGCTTTATTTATTTATTAAAACAAAAATATCATATTGTACATCATGGATATTGCATCCCAAACTACCAACTGGTATAATCAAAAGTTCATACTTCTTAACAAAATGACATCTAACTGGCGACTGTGGTAGACTCATTCTAATTATCCCTACTATCTGCAACCACAGAGGTTGCAGAAGTGCGCACTTAATATTATAATAAATAATATTATTCACTTTAGTTAATCCTACTAAATTCGTAATATTTTATTTTTTTTAAAAAAAAAATACAACTAAACGAGGGCTAAAAACCAAGAGTGCATACAACCAAGAATCAATTCAAACTTCCATTCTAACCCTGTCAGAAACTCAGTCCAACCAGAGACCTAATTAATTCAAGTTCCAACAGATCTCAGACCCATTTCCCAAACAAATTCCCACCGTGCAAACATTTCGTTCACCAGAATCTCGCAGCCACACTAATAAAGTAATAAACCCAATTCGTTCCCAGCATTTGAATCAAATTTCAAAACTCGAACGTAATTCAAACCAGATGACTCAACAAAGTAAAAGAAACCGGAAGAAGAATAGAGAGAGAGAGAGTGAGTGAGTGAGAGAGAGAGAGAGAGAGAAAGAAACACGTGCAGAGAGAGAAGAAAGAGCGATGGAGAGAGAGAGAGATATACACCGACAGTAGGGAGGCCTGCGGTGTCGGAGGATGGTGGTGGCGTCGGCTGCGCAGAGGTGGTGCGGTACCGGCGGTGGAGGGGGAAGAACCGAGAGAGAGAGAGAGAGAGAGAGAGAGAGAGAGAGAGAGAGAGAGAGCGGCACTGTTGCCGGTGGGTCGTGGTCGCCGGAGTTAGGTGCCGGCGGTGAGGTGGTGCGGCGTCGTCGGCGTCAATGGCGACGTTGGCCGGTGGTGGCTCGGCGCGGTGGTGCGCGTCGCGCTTCTTCTCTGCAAGCTTCTGGTTTTCAGAAGCTTTCAGCTTCTCTCTTTCATGAAGCAAAGTTTATCTACATATATATATATATATATATTATAACAGGGTTTGTTTATTTGTTTATTTATTTATTAATAAATAAATAAAATTTTATTTAACTCGTTTAGGTAGTTTGTGATTTATTTACTTATTTACTTATAACACAGTTATCAAACGGGTTTATAAGTCAATTTATTTGTTTATAAGTTAATTTATTTATTTATTTGGCTATTTAAATCAATTTATTTATTTATTTATTTATTTTTAATTTATTTAATTATTTAAATTAAAATAATTTATTTTTTAACTTATAAATTAATAAAAAAAAATTAGGAAGATAACCCAGAGGCGAATGTATTATACTCAAAAGTTCTAACCAGTTTTGCACCCATGCGATTCCAGCAACGTTGATTTTTAGGCGAAAAGGTTGGACAGGTGTCCCTCAACCATTGAAGGCATGCGCGACAAATGTACGGTGGCTAAAAAATTATACATCTTAAAATCTTTAATTTAATTCAGACAAAACTTAAAAATTTTAGTATAACTTTTTAATGTGTTTTTATAATTTATTGTATATTCAAAATCTCCGCTAGGATTTTTTTATTTAATATAATTTATTGCAATTTATCGATTATTAACATTTTTAATAGCTACAAATTTTTAATTTCAAAGAATTCTCAAAAATTTGAGATAAACTTTTAATGTTATTTTATGAATTATCGTAAAATAAAAAATTGGATATAATTTTTCTAACCATATAATAAAACTTTATCTCGATCTTTGATTTTTAAAATTTTAATTAGATGTAATTTTTTTGGCTCAAATTTTAAAATTTAATATAAGATTTTATTAGAAATTTTATTTAAATTTTTTTTACTAATTTATTATTATTATTTTTTTAAATAAACGATCAAATATTATTTTATTATAAGGAGCTTAACTGACTGGGCCGAAAAAATTATAATCGATATGTGTCTTACCTCTATTAGTTACTAGGATACGGGTTATAACAATTAGATTTTCATAAATTATGAGATTTTTGAAAAAGCACAATGTTTTAGTAAATCAGTATTTTTATATCTCTTGTAAAAAAGCAAAATGTTGTTAGTATTCTTAAATGTTTGTTTCGCATATTGTTTATTATAATACTAAGTGCACTCTCCTGTAATCTCTGTGGTTTCAGATAGTAAGGATGGTTAGAGTTAGTCTATCACAGTCACCAGTCGAATGTCATTTTGTTAAGAAGTATGAACTTTTAATTAAACCAGTTGGGAGTTTGGGATGCAATATCCTTGATGTACAACATGATATTTTTGTTTCAATAAATGAATAAAGTTTGACTAGTACATATACTCTTTTGACTACTTTAAATCACATCGATTTTTGATTCTTGAAGAGAAGGTGTGACAGATACAAGTTTATAATAATAAAATAACTATTCCAACAAGTATAACTATATTTTTTATTTTTTTTTCTAACTTCAAATGGATTTGACTCCATGTATTCTATGTCACCTCTGTCTAAAGATTTGTATTTTTTAAATGGTTATGAAATCTATTGTATCACATTATTGATTAGAATATCATGTTGCTATTGTTAGTATTTTGGAATGAAGAATCGGAACCAATCTGTTTTAACGAATTGGTTTCAATTTGATTCCACAAGGTTCAACGGTTCAGATCAATTCTAAAATTTATGGAACCATTAGTCACGGTTCTATTGTTGTTTGTGTTGAATTATATTCAGGATTTAATGTTGTGGTGCAGGCGTACCAGGACAAATGCGTCCAATTGTGTTTGGAATTGTACTTTGACTTGACTTCTAATTAAAACAAATAGTGTGTATCTCGAAGCAAAAGCTGCTGGTTCGATATTTTGCCTCAATGAAGAGGAATTCAACAATTTTTAAGTGCCATTTGAATTAAAATGAATGAAAATTATAGGACAAATGAACAGAAATTGAGATTGAATTTGAAATAACTTTATACTGAATGAAGTACGAATTGAAACAAAGATTACGACTAAGGTTACGCCTAATGAGAACATAAACTGACTCTAATCTATCAAACAGAAATGAAATGAGGTCGCATTAATGGATTTGGATTTGAAAATGAAAAGACAGGTAACTATAAGATAAGGAAATAAAGTAAGTTAGGGGCTTTTGATATGTGTTGGATGTGTGTCTCCTCTCTTTTGTCGAAGTTCATTTTATAGTCATTTGCATAATTGCTCGTCCTACTTGGTGGCTTGGTGCCATTTTTTACTCTAACGACTAGTTGCTCACTTTGACCCCCTCTTGGAATGACATGTATCACCTACTCTTTTTTATTTGTAACCGAATTATTTTATTTCTCCAGCCTTATAACAAATATCCTTCAGTAGCCACCATGTGTCTTTTTCCACGAATTAACTACCCTGGTTATTCTCTCATTTTTGCTTCAAATGTTGATCTCTTCTTGACTTATTCTCATAGTGACACGCGTCACCTTTTCATTTTCTTGCAACCCGTTCATTCAAATATGTGCCATTTATCTCTTCATTTAATATTTCACTTGATATTCCAACCCATAACAGCTCACTTTTAAATGTCCCAGCCGCCAACTTTTTAGAAAATCAGTTACACTTACGATTTTTCACATGTGACCCAAACATTGCCCCCTTCAAAGAGTTCTTTTAGATTCCAAAAAAGGAGTCTTTGAATATTCTTTCTGATTTTCTGCCATTATTCCTTTTCTCATAATTTTAATCCCTCTTATTCATTTCTTCATCTCCAGCTCTTTGCTTTCTCGCGATGCCTTTTCTCCTTCTTTTCCTCTGTTGATCTTTCTCCTTCTCATCAATGGCTACGAAACATGCCAACACTCCTGCTACAGACTCCAACAGTGCCGCCAAACAAGTAAAAGATCTAATTGCCCAACGAAAGCATCTACTCCATTTCGAAACCTTAGTTTTTTAGAAATCTGGCCTTATATCTTCTATCAAGCAATTTGGATTGGGACTAGCATTCAAAGAACAATATCCTAGCTTCCTCTCACCTTTTTATGCATCTATCAAAGGACAACTCCCTCTTGCTTTGTCCACAACTTCAAGGGAGAAATATCACAAAAGAACCTTAATCAAGCTCTGGCACACCCCCCGTAGTGACTATTACGAATGGGTTGGTCTATCCTCCTCAATCGTACTCCTTATCAGGTTGATAAAATCCTATTTTTTGCTGCTCTTCAGTTTTGGTCTCCTTCGACCAACGCTTTCTTTTTTCATGTTGGCTTCATGTCTCCCACTCTAAAAGATCTAGCCTTCATTGCTTGTAACGCCCCAATTTCGAAATAATAAAATCCGAGTAAAATTTAGGAAAGCACTCGAATAAAGGAAACCAATCCCTTTTACTTTTTGGTAAATAACCCCTGAAAATAGTCAATTTATACCCTAAAGGACAACCTAAAAATATTTAAGAAAAATCCTATTCTGAAACAATTTTCAACAAAACGACACCCCAGCAGAGTCTGCTTGAGCGGACTCCTCACCGCTTGAGCAGTGGGGTACCCGAGAATTTACTGCCCAAAGTTTGAAAACTCTTTCTAAGTTTTGGAAAATCACACATTTTTCTCATCCATTTGAACATAGTTTTTGTTAGGCAAACTTGAAAAGTAAAACATACATTTGAGAATAAAACAACCACCTTTTAACCCAAGAACCCGAAATCAAACTTTAATATCTAGATATATCATTTAAAGATTAATACTTTCGACCCATCAAACGATCGAAACGCCCTCACATGCACACATAACATGAATATACGGCCTGAGGGCCTTACAATACGGGTATTTTAGCCCAAAATATAATAATCCAAGTATTCCAAAAGAAAACAAGAATTACATCTTTACAATTTCATTTTCTAAAAATATTCTATCAAAGCAAGTGTAATTCTACCAGTTACTCAAAAGGGTCCATCGACCATCCTCATACTCCAAAACATTATTTTTGCTATCACTTGAAATGTTCTAATATTCCATAACTTAACCATTCTATCTAATTAAAGTTCATCATCTCATTTCATTTTTTCTAAGGGCACAATCCTCCACAACACACACACACACACACACGCACACACATGCACACATTATCAACATTTTCTCATATTCTATCAACTCGTGGTTTAAAACATAGGAATTGATGCCTGACGTGCTTATAGACCCAAACCGCGTTACTACTAACCAAGCCACGTGAGCCCCGTGAAGTAACCAAACGTTCTATACCCCGCCACGACTAACGTCCTTTCTCGGTTGCTAACTAGAAGGCAGAGAACCCAATCTGTGTAGTTTTTCAGTCTTCCACTGTGGAACAACTCGTGTCCAAACTTAAACGATCCTTGGATTCCAAATCGGTTTGTTTAAATTATCAAGTCACATTCCACATGCACGAGTCCAACCTAAATGGTTCCTCTCACC
Organism: Heliamphora ciliata; assembly: GCA_032360265.1. Lineage (NCBI taxonomy): Eukaryota > Viridiplantae > Streptophyta > Magnoliopsida > Ericales > Sarraceniaceae > Heliamphora > Heliamphora ciliata. Next base: position 11,848 of record JAUMHN010242392.1, on the reverse strand, counting down.
AAACCCATACTACGACGATTCAAGTTTCAACTACCACATGTTTATGTATCATATTCAAGCTTCAACATATTTAAACTTAAATTCAAATCCTAGCCTATTACTTTCAATTTCAATCGTATCCAACAACAACGTAAAGATAGAATCATGTTAAATCATCCATAGATCTAAGATTTATCCTTCATTAACATCAAACTCCAACCTAGGGCTTTAAAAACACCATTTTCGTGATTTCAAGTTCATAAAATCGAAAATACGACACATATCATACAAATATTCAAGGACAGTTATAGATCCTACTTTTGGAATACTAGATCTACAAAAAAAAAGCCCAAACAAGCTCCAATCTGAGAATCTCCTATCGAAAAGTGAGAATGAAGCCTTCAATGTCTAGCTCAAGCCTCCAACAGGTAAATAACCAAGATAGATGTGAGAAATCTCACCAAGAGAAGCTAAGAAGGCTCCAACAACCCTCAAAACCCAAACCCTAGCTCTCATTTTTATTCTAGAGAGAGAGAGAAAAATTAAAAGAATGAGGGAAAAAGAGCTAAAATGCGACTTTTAAAGTCTGCTCGTCGATAGTTCGCTCGAGCAGACCCACCCACCGCTCGAGCGGTCCCCACTCCCCGAACTCTCTACCCTCTATCCACTCGAGCGGTCTACCCTTCGCTCGAGCAGTCACTTTAGGTAGAAACCCTGACTAAAAATGCTAAAACTGAACCAAACATAAGCCAAGCACCTAACAACAACATTCTCATGCATTACCTCATATTTAACCATTGTTAGCAAACATATACATACTCAAGTTTTAATTCTTACACATGAATTACACATTTAACAGTTTCTACCAAATGTAACATACTCGTTTTCATTAATACTAGAAAATAATGAGGGACCGGGTCCCTACAACCTCCCCCACTAGGAGAATTTGATTTCCAAAATTACACATGCATCAAGAACTAAACAACTCGGGGTGGTTTCTGTGAACTTTCGACTCTCGCTCCCACGTGGCTTCTTCAACGCCGTGATGAAGTCATAGCACCTTCACATACTGAATGGTTCTCCCTCATAAGACTTGCTGTTTGGCATCAACGATTCTCTCCGATCTCTCCTCGTAGGTAACATCATCCTCTACCCTCAACTCCGTCCAATCCAGAACATGAGATGGGTCCGGCTTATATTTACGTAACATAGATACATGGAAAACGTTGTACACGGAGGCTAACTATGGTGGCAAAGCCAAGCGATAGGCCACCTCGCCAATCCTATAAAGGATCTCAAACGACCCGATGAAACGCAGCAATAACTTTCCACTCTTACCAAATCTCGTTAAACCCTTTCGCAGTGAAACTTTCAAGAACACACGGTCTCCCACCTCGAATGCTAAAGGTCTCCTCCTCTTATATGCATAACTCTTCTAACGGTTTTGGGTAGTCACTAAACGCTTACGGATCGCGATGAATTTTTCTGTGGTTTCGCGCACAAACTCGGGCCCTAACACACCTGTCTCACCAACGTCAGTCCAACAAACGGGTCACTACCAATGGCAAATGATCCTCCCATGACCCTCGAAAGTCTAAAATATACACTCGTAACATATTCTTGAGTATTTGAATGGTGCGTTCCGACTGGCCATCTGTCTGGGGATGAAAAGTAATACTAAGAAGTAGGCTCGTCTCCATATAAAAATCAACAATGATGGAAACCAGCCCTATATGGAGTCTAACAATCTCACTCACATAAAACTTGTTAAGCTTATTAACCGAATTCGTCATGCGAATAGGCAGGAAATGTGCCGACTTGGTTAATCTGTCAACCACAACCCAAACGGCGTCACGTCCCTGCAGCGACCTCGGAAGGACCAAAACAAAATCCATGGTGATGTTCTCCCATTTCCACTCTAACACTGGCAATGGTTGTAACTGACCTGCTGGTTTTTGATGCTCGGCCTTCACTTGTTGGCAAGTGAGGCAACACGAGACAAAAAGTGCAACATCTTTCTTCATACCCCTCCACTAAAACTGTCTACGTACGTCATGATACATCTTGGTGCCACCTGAATGCACCGCTAAGCGTGAGTGATGAAACTCATGAAACACGTCTCTACGACACGCTTCTAGCACGAAGATTCTCCTCGTAAATCTCAAACTCTAATCGGAATGGATAGCCCACTCCTTGGTATCTTTGCCACTCAAGACTCGCTCCCGAAACATCAAACTCTCTGCATCCGACCGTTGTGCCTCGACAACGCGGTGAACGAGGGTAGGCTGAGAAACCACCGTGAAGAAGGTAACACGCTCACCGAACTTTCCTAAACGAAGGTCATACTCTCCGACTTTCCCGAGCATACTCCACTCCCTAACGGCCATGCGAGCTAACGTGCTCAAAGACTTCCGACTAAGGGTGTTGGCTACCACATTAGCCTTGCCTAGATAATACTGTAGATCGAAATCCTAACCTTTCAAGAACTCCATCCATCTCCTCTGGCACAAATTCAGATTCTTCTACAAAAATAAGTACCTCAAACTATTATGATCCGAGAACACTTCAAAGCATTCTCCATATAGGTAGTGTCTCCAGGTCTTTAGAGCATAGACTATTGCCGCGAGTTCCAAATCATGTGTCAGGTAGTTCTTCTCATGAACCTTCAACTGCCTCGATCCATAGGCCACCACCTTACTCTATTACATTAACATGCAACCCAACCCCTGGTGTCACGCATCACAATAAACGGCATAACCTAGTCCTCTCTTTGGTACGTTCAGAACGGGCTCACTAGTTAACCTCATCTTCAATGTCTGAAAGGCGAGCTTACAACTGTCGTTCCACACGAACTTGATTCCCTTCCGTGTAAGGCGTGCCATAAGCCCTGTAAGTTTAGAGAAGTCTTTCATAAACCGACAATAGTAACTTGCCAACCCCAAGAAACTCTGAATCTCGAATACATTTTTTGGTATCTCCCATTCCATCACGGCGTCAATCTTAAACGAATCCACTGCCACTCCATCCCCCAAAACCATATGCCCCAAAAACTTCACATCTGGCAACCAAACTCACACTTGTCGTACTTGGCATACAATTGATGTTCCCATAACAACTGTAAGGCAATTCGAAGATGCTCCTCGTGCTTCTTTTTCGATGCTGAGTAAATCAAGATGTCATCCACGAATATCACCACGAATCGATCAAGGTATGGGTGAAAGAAACAGTTCATAAGGTCTATGAACGTCGCTGGTGCGTTGGTTAATCCAAAAAGCATGACTAGAAATTCAAAATGTCCATAACGGGTACGAAAGGTCGTCTTAGGGATGTCCTCCTTTACTCACAACTGATGATAACTCGATCTCAAGTCGATTTTCAAAAAACAACATGACCCTTTCAATTGGTCGAACACATCTTCGATACGAAGCATAGGGTACTTATTTTTAACGATCACATGGTTCAACTTACGATAATCTATACAAAGACATAACGACCCATCCTTCTTTGTAAATAATGTCAGAGCTCCCCAAGGAGACACACTAGTGCGGATGAACCCCTTGTCCAACAACTTTTGGACCTGCACCTTCAGCTCTATCAACTCAGCTGGTGCAAAACAATATGAAGGCATAGAAATGGGGGCGGTCCCCAGAATGTGGTCTATGAAAAACTCAACTTTTTACCATGGCGAAAGCTCAAACAAGTCTCTCAAAAACATTTTTGGAAACTCAGAGACAACGGGAGGAAGCTCTCTCTAGTAGAATCAATCTCATTCACCGACAAGGTGAAGAAAAAGAGGTTAAGATTGTCATAGCTCTACGATATAAGAGATCTAGGCGCTAAATCATTATTCCGATCACCCACAAAATAAAAAGAATCTTCTTCCGGTGTGCAAACGAACACTCGTCGCCAGTCACAATCAATAAATGTGCGAAAGGTGATAAACCAATCCATCCCCAGGATGATATTGAACAAGGTCATATTGTGCACGATGAAATCAAACGTTAAGTGGTGGTTGGCAATCCTCATCTCACAGGCTCTACAAACGCGTCTCAACACGGTAGTCTCACTCATTGGTATCTCTACACATAAGGCACTACCAAATACATCAACCTTTAACCCCAATGCAGATGTAAATGCGGATGAGAAGAAAGAATACGATGCTCCGGTGTCAACGAGACCACTAGCCCATGAATAGTACACTAAGAAGGTACCTCGGATCATCAAAGGACTGGCTGTGGTATCCAGCACGACAGGTGCGACTGACGTACTGGGCTCCACGAGAGCATAAACTCGCCCTTGGTTTCCCTGATTCTGCTCACCGTTGACCCTGACTCCCGGCTGCCTCACTGACTGAGTTGAGGTAGCTCCTCCTGCTGTCCTTACTAACTGCACCCCTGAATGCTGTTACGACTGGCAGTAGCCCTGTCGCCCCTGCGATGCCTGTCCCTAATGTGCTCCAGTAGCACCCTGAGAACTCCATCTCTAAAGGTAATCTCATCGTAGGTAACCCATCTGGCCACACTAGAAACATGAAAACGGGGTCCTTCCATGAGTTTGACTCTGCTGTTGCTGTTCTCTCTGCTGACAATCCTTAACACGATGTCTCGGTTGTCTGCACGTGTAACAAACTAACTCCCGACGTTCAAAACGTTCAGATGAATCGTAGCTGAGGCTGAGATCCCATGGGATAAGAAATCGATCCCCCTGATTTCTGTCTCTTCACCTGGCGCCTTTCAGACTGAGCACCAGAAGCCCCCTGATGAAACTTGCTTTCCCTAATCTTGCAGCTCTCCGTTATTGCATTCTCAACCCTAATAGCAGCCTCCACAAGCTTTGTGTAGACCCAAAAACCCAACGCTGCAATCCTATCCTTGATCAAGGGTCGAAGGCCCCTTTCAAATCGCTTGGTGCGCAACTCCTTCGTTGACACCATCTCAGGTGCGAATCATGACAGATTGGTGAACTTGGCCTCATACTAGACCACGGTAAGGTTTCCTTGAATAAGGGAGAGAAACTCCTCTTGATAGGTGTCTCTAGATAAAGCTAAAAAATACTTTTCCAAAAAGACCCTAGTGAAAGCGGTCCATGTGCCATCCGCAATGGTCTTAGCAAACTTCCACCACTCTCTTACATCCTCTCGAAGTTGGAACGTTGTCGATCTAACACGCAACTCATTCTCCCCAATCTCTAGGGTGTCTAAAATCGCCATGGTCACTTCTAACCACTCGGTAACAACTTTGGGGTCCGGTTTCCCAAAGAAGGTTGGAGGATCAAACTGTCGAAATTCTCTCATTGCCACAGAGGCCCTTGGCTCAGGAGCCCTTGCTCTAGCCCTAGTGACCTCGGCCATCGCTCTCATCGTAACAAGCATCTCCTGAACAACATCAACACCGCCCACTTGTTCCTACGGGGCATGAAAGTCCCCTTCTTTTGGAACCTAGGCATACGCATGACCTCGGCCACGGCCTCGGCCCCCTACCGTGTCTCGGCAGCATCACTCTAAGAATAATAAGGAACAAGTAGAGATATCAAAAATAAAGCTTATAACAACTCATCTCTCACGGATTGCACCGTTTCTCTATGAGATACCACTCAACATATATCATCGCATCAACACCTCTTATGCAACACATAACGATGAGAACTAATCGGAATGACACGTTAATCCAGTTTACTCATTTGGATTTCTAGTTTGAACGGACGTCGACCAAACGCCTTTCTAACATGATCCCCAAACTAGTCGACCGGTTGCCCAAGGGCAAGACACATCATCCTAAGAGTCCAACCTCCATGCCCAAATACCACATAGCATGCGAATATCAAGTTATACTCAAGATATTTCATACTAGCACACCAAGTCATAAATATCACACATGAATGAAAAACTCTCACGAAATGGATCAACCACTCCCACAGTTTCTAGGTATTTGAATCTAAAACTTTAACACCAATCTGTAATGCCCCGATTTTGAAATAATAAAATCCAAGTAAAATTTAGGAAAATACTCGAATAAAAGAAACCAATCTCTTTTTCTTTTTGGCTAACAACCCATGAAAACAGTTAATTTATACCCTAAATGACAACCCAAAAACATTTAAGAAAAATTCCATTCTGAAATAATTTTCAACAAAACGCCACCCAGCGAAGTCATCTCAAATGGACTCCTCACCGCTTGAGCGGTGGGGCACCCGAGAATTCACTGTCCAAAGTCTAAAAATTCTTTCTAAGTTTTGGAAAATCACACCTTTTTCTCACCCTTTGAATATAGTTTTCATTAGAAAAACTTGAGAAATAAAACATACATTTGAGAATAAAACAACCACCTTTCAAACCTATAACCCGAAATCAAACTTAAATATCGAGATATATCATTTAAAGATTAAAACATTCGGCCCATCAAACGAACAAAACATCCCCACATGCACACATAACATGAATATACGGCCTGAGGGCCTTACAACATGGGTATTCTAACTCAAAATACAATAATCCAAGTATTCTAAAAAAAAACAAGAATTACATATTTACAATTTTATTTTTCAGAAATATACTATCAATGCAAGTATAATTCTATCAGTTACTCAAAAGGGTCGAGTGGCCATCCTTTTACTCCAAAATCTTTTTTTCGCTATCACCTAAAATATTGTTAAATAACATGAGCCAAAACTCGTAGAAAAAAGACTAACAATGAACATATGCATGGCATGTGAAGGTGGTTATGCGGGATGCAACATATAAGTTTATCCAAAACTAATTGTTTCGACTCTCTATACTAGTACACTTTGTGTGTATTAAACAGGACCACATTGGGATAATTAATTTTATAGTGACTATATAAATTAATTTACACCCCAAGGTTATTATGATTGCTTATACTCCTAATCCCGAAATAATTATTATTTGCGTATATTTAATATTCGTTGTTTTGATTCATTAGACGGTACGATCTTTTATGGGTCAATAGTCTCGGTGAGTTGGATAGCGGTATTAATTATATGGTCAATATTAATTATTAATGGAATCCACGTCCCGATTGTTCAGGATTGACGATACCTCCTTAATGAAGCTTATAAGTTTTGACGGCCAAACCCTATAGATGAATTTAATTATCCGGCAGTCAAATAAGTTAAGCGGAAGGGCTTAAAGAATTTTAAAGATGCTGATTAAATTAAATTGTCAGTAATTAGATTTAATTGACGGATATTGAAAATCTTAACGTGGGGAGATGAGTTAAGCATTTAATAATAAGAGCTTAATGCAATTGGTCTTGAGATTTTGGCTAGAAGTGCAGTTATAGTTCTTTAGCGGTATGAACTGTAATTTAGTATTTTATGAAAATTACAAAAACCGTTACAAAGTCTTTATAATTACAAAAACTGCTGAGTAGTTTGCATATTTGCAGAAACTGCCAGAAAGGTATTTGAGTCACACTAGTAGTCTATGTCATAATTAATCTATAGGTTCTTACAGTAGCCTATAAATATGTGCGTAGGATGAGCCAATTTCAATAGTTGTCTTTCAAGACTAAGATTGATCAGGTTCTGCCGATACCAGTTCTCGAAGGATCACAGCCCACACTACATTTGGAATCGCATCGGGACTACAGTAGAAGGTTTGTTCGGAGCTTCAGCTCGAAAAATCAAAGTTCGTAGTTGAAGAAACGGCCGAAAGGTATTCATCTAAAATTAACTGTGGTGGCACGGGTTTTATTTTGATCGTTCGACATCAAAAGTTTTTAATCTGGAGCATGTTTCGGCAATTGCCCGTTTAGTTTTTTTATTCAAAAAATTGTATTCAAATTAATGATCTTGGTAGTTTGCCTCCAACAAAAGAAGTTTGCCTACTCATGTTGCGGCTTGAATCCATGAAGAACATCTTCTCAGGCCTCGGTCTTCAACTTTTTGTCACTTCTCAAGCTTCCATACTTGCTTCCAAAATCTTTTTTGATCAATATCAAATGGATTTAAAGTTATCCCATGCCACCTTTATATAAGAGCTGATCCACGCCACATAGATTGCAATTTCCAAGTAGATGTTTAGATGTCCGTATTTTCATCCGAATGGAAATCATTATGGTCAAATTCATCTGGACGTCTGTATTTTCGTAAGGACGGAATTTCATAGAATCGTAACTACTTTATTGTTCCAACTTTAATCTAGCATAACTCTTTTAGAACTCCAAATAGGGTCATTCTTGTATTAAATTGAATCCCTAGAAGTATACTTTTCAATGGTTCTACTCTCATATCAAAATTCCTTTTGTAAAAAAAATTATGACTAAAATGGTGGGGGTATGTCAGTTTTCTTCACACGATTTTTGCATGTTTTTTTATTGAACTTCTTTTGAAACATTATTTCCTTTTCCGTTGAACTTTTTTACCAACTTCCATGCATGCTGAGCTATATATATAAATCATCACTCTTGAATCTCATGATGCTAGGTTTTTGGGTCCCGAGATGTAACCAGAATAACGCTGTTTTGACCATTTAGCTTCCACATTGGAATTATTGACCTTTAACATCTTTTGACCCATTTTAAGCTCGATTCTCCACTATCTTGCCACATTTGATACTAACAAAAAATACTAATAAAATATATTAATAAACATAAAATTGAGGCGTAACTTAGAGCACTTCGGTAGATTAGATCGGTGCTTTTACACACCGATTAACTACTCTTTTGATTTTAACAATATCTCCACCTATCCCAACGCTCTCTATGTGCCCGTATAAGTTGTCAATCATATGTCCCTGCAATACATCCCTATTTTCCTTTGAAATCCAAGGAGCTCCACCTCTAGACGAGAATCTACAGCCTTTCAAATCTAACATCCCCAAAAAAATAAAATTCTTCAATAGATTCGGCACATATCTAACCTCAGTCAAGATCAAAACAGTCCCATCTGATCTGCAAAATCTCACTGTCCCTATACCAAAAACTTTCCTCACCTCCTTGTTAGGCATTTTGATAGTACCCCTATTGCATGACTGATACATATCAAAATATTCTCTGACATCACACATATGGAATGAGCATCTAGAATCTAATATTCAATGTGATTCTCCTGTACTTGAAGCAACTGTGAGCACATCTAATTCCATATGGGTGGAACCTTCTATAACCATAGTCTCTGATGGTTGTTCTTTTCCTTTGTCCGCCTTATACTTCGAACAATTCCTCTTCAAATTACCTTTCTTGTCACAATAGTTGCATGTCACTTTGTAACCTCTTGACTTGGAAGGACCTTTCTTCTTGGACCCCATCTGTCTCACTGTTGCCCTGCATCTAACTTCTTCACTGCCTGATGCAATTATGATCCCTTCTCCCAATGATCTGTGACTCTCCTTCTTCTTTAACATCTCATATGATATATGTGAAACCCTGACTCATTTCTTTTTTACAAAATGATCTAAGTGTTCACGGGAGTAAGAATTTAAGTTTGATCTTGCTTCTTCTGTTCAGTTTTTCTCCTAGCATTGACTGCTCGAGCGGTGTGTGTGCGTTCGAGCGGGCTGGTGACAGAGAGTGGGTTTGGATGGTGACCGCTCGAGCGGAGTTTGTCTGCTCGAGCGATGGTATGGCAGAGGAGTATGTCGACATGGGTCCGCTCGAGCGGTGGTTGGGCGCTCGAGCAGTGGAGGCCTGGCGCGAGATTCTACAAAAATGTGATTTTGACGCATGTTCGGGTTCTGAGATTTTGCGGGGTTGGTCCCGGGGGCTGCGGGAAATTGCGGTGCGAATTTCAAAAATTAAAAAAAAAAGATATTTTGGAGGTCTATAAATATCTGGAGTTAGATATTTTTAAAAGATATTTTCAAAACTTAACTCCTAAGTTTCCTCATTTTTCTCTTTGCCTTCTTCCTAACTTCTCGAGGGCCCGGGGTTCAGTTTTCGAGGATCATATAACAAATTCTTAGTATCGGCATCGTGACCTATGCTATCATCCGGACAGAATTTTATTCTGACGAAGTTCATTTTTGCACGTGGATCGAGACGTCGAGCTTTTAGCTCAACGAGATAGGATTCTAGACTCTATTATTATTAAAGTGTACTACGTGCAATTATAGGTATTTTGACCGATTAAAAATGCATGGATAACTGATTTATGTTTCGTTGAATCGGGTTTGGGTTTAAAAAGGCGTTTGAGTTGATTTTGGTTGGATGAAATCAGGTTTTGAAATGTTCCTTTCGAGATTCAGTGGTAGTTTCGGGTTTGGATATATCCGAGGGTGTTAAAAAGGTGGTTGGAGGCTTTAATTTGTGGTTGAGATGATGGTTAATGAGTGTTTGAGAATTTGGGGGTTTAAAACACCAAGAATAGAAAATTCTAGATTTTTCTCGGGTGGTAGCTCGCTCCAGCGCCCGATGTCTGCTCAAGTAGACTAGCTGCGCAGGGCCATTTTATTTTGAAGTTATCTCCCTCATTCGGACTCGGAATTGGGTCGTTCTTGTACTTAAATCGAAGCCCAAAAAGTCCTCTTTCCAATGGCACCTCTCTCACCCTAAAATTATTTTTGTAGAAAACGTTATGACCAAAAGAGTGAAGGTATGTCAAGATTTCTAAATCGTTTTTCATCCGTTTTTGGCCAAATGCTTGGAAAAAGTTGTTTTTCATCCTCCGTGAAACTTTTTATCAAATTTTTTGTTCCTTAGGAGTTTGTTTTTAGGTGTTTCACGTGACTCGGGTGTCGAAACATGATAGTGACGGTTGGTCATTTACGCTACATGCAGTTATATGCTTTTTTTCAGTTGAAATTCTTATATATCATGTAAGGATAGCCTTTTGGTGCACGTGGTCTCGGCCGTGTGATGGATTAGGTACACTGTGAGCCATGCTTTGTCATGAGCCGTGTACTCAGGATGAAGTATGGACGGGAACATGGTGGATGGGAGAGTAGTAATCCTTGGCAGGGTGTCTGTAGAGATAGCAGAACGTGAGTGGTTCTGGAGATATCCCCTGGTAGTCAGGATGTTGTTGGTAGTCAGAGTAGTTCTGATAACCTTGGACGTTGTATACCTCTTTGAGGTTTGAACATTGAGTTCAGAGTGAGTTTGTCCAATGATGTGGGAATGAGTATGGGTTGTAGATATGCTGGGAAGAGCATGGGTTGAAACTGTATGGGAATGTGTAGGGATTCCTGCGACGAGTATCAGTTCCATGAGATTCCTCCGGGAATGCAGGTTCGTGGTTTGGTTGAGATCCTAGTGATTAGGAGATCTTGTTTGGAAACCATGCCGGGTGCATGAGGTTCGAAAGGATCATTGACAAGTTCGACAGTGTGGTTGGCTTAGTGTTGAGAAGATGTATCCCAAGTGTGATATGCCTGAAAGTTGTTTATGTTCCACCTTAGGATCAGAGATGGGTACGTTGTTCGCCTATGGAAACGAAGTATGGAGTGATTAGGTTCAGCAGTATACCGTGTGATTTGGCTAGCCTAGGATGATAGGTGAGAAATCGTAGGGTGCGATGCCTGTGATTGAGGTGTGTTTTGAGAGCGGAAGTGCGAAAGGTGTCTGCATGGTTGTGGGAGTTATTAGTAACTCTAGATGAGGGGTCTCTGGATCAGGTTTCCCTTACTCGGAGAGACCGTGACGTGATCGTGGTGTGCCTAGCAGGAGTTAAGTTGTGTAGCGGCACCTTCTGAAGTGAGGTTTTGGGCGCAATGGTATGAGTTGTACTAGGTATGCAGATGGATAATGTTCGCGTGTGTGCTAATGACTCTGAAGACTCGAGAGTTTGGTGTAGCTGATGATCTGAGTATTGTGATCGAAATTGACAGCAGCTGTGTCACTGTAGTCGATGTGGCCTCGAGGTAGGACTTTTAGAGTTCTTTAGAGGCTAAGTGTTGAGGAGTACTGGGAGTACG